>JAADWU010000716.1:0-10189 GCA_023336255.1 Pythium graminicola | reverse complement strand
GGAGTGCGGGGTGAGATCAAGTAAGGTCGACCGAAGCGATTTGGGATCCAGAGACTTATCCGATGCTGTGTGATTGTGTTGTCAAGTCGGATTTGGGTCTACGAAGCGCATCAATGGCTTTCCCACACGCTCCTGGCTGGATTTCTCCATCATGCGCCCCATTTTTATTTTACGAAGTTATCTCGAGATGGAAAAACATTTGCCGCGATCGTCACGTGGATGGATGATATTACGGCTAACGATCAAACTGCTTCTTCTCATTATGTTTGGTGCCTCGGCCATGTTTTTCCTGGAAACACTGGGTGAAATGCCATTTTTCAAACAAAATGGATTTGCTCATTTGTATGCATGTGATACGGGGATTATCACACGCAACGGTACCGAATGTCCGACGGAAACGTGGTCGATCATGTTCTCGTTCTACTTTACAGTCGTGACACTCGGGACGGTCGGCTATGGCGACAATGCGCCGAAGACGGTACTCAGTCGTTTGCTTGCAATCATGTTTATCGTCATGGGTGTCATCTTGTTCTCGATGGAGATTGAAAATCTTATCAATTTGTACAAGTCACGACAAATCGGTAATCCACCATATCAGCCCAAGCCCGATACACGCCATGTCATTGTCATGGGCAATCCGTCGTTTTCCCAATTGTCCTCAATCCTTCGTGAGCTTTTTCACGAAGATCACGTGCCTAGTACCAACCAAGATACGGGACGTCTTCACGCGGTCGTATTGGGCGAGCGCAAGTCCAAATTCACCAAAGGTTTGGTCGCCAAGCTTGAAGCTGATCCGATATTTGCAGCCAACGTTTCGTACGTTGCAGGTACTGCAACCAAAGCCGAAGACCTCGAACGTGCCCTTGCAAAGCAGGCAGAAGCTGTGTTTGTGTTTCCAGACAAACTCTCTGATGACCCAGCGAACGAAGATGCACTTAATATCATGCGTGTCCTCGCAACAAAGCGATACTGCGGGTACGATCGTGCATGTACGAACAAGTGGTTACCTTTTCTTACGATTTCTGTTTCCTATTAGGCCGGAGGTGCGATGTTTGGTCATGGTATTGCGAGCCGAGAATGCACGTCACATGTTGGCGGCAGGCGTGAGTCGAGACGATGTGATTTGTGAAAATGTGATCAAGATGGGTACACTCGCCCAAAGCGCAGTATCAAATGGAGCGGCAACGCTGCTAGCCAATTTAGCAGCTAGTTTATCCGTTGAGCCTTCGGTTGACACACCAGACGCCGAGCTTGAAGCGACATCGTTGAGAGGAGCGTTCAAGAGCAAGGTTGCCCAAACTGACATGCGACTCTCCCAAGTCGTTGAAGATCCGATGATCTCGTCTCGGAAGCGTCATTGGCAAAAGGAGTATTACCACGGTGCAGGGAAGGAGATGTATTTGATCCGGATTTCAAAGAAGTACGCGGGACTCACGTTTTCCGAAGCTGCGAGTCGTATTTTCACAGAGACCGAAGGCAACGTGGTACTCATCGCCGTTGAAGTGATCTTCTCCAACACAACGGATGAGCTAGGCACACCACGTACAAGTGACTCACGTGTACTTCTCAGTCCAGGATCCAGCCTCGTCATGGCCGAATGGATGCAATGCTATGTCATCGCCGATGATTTGAATCATGTTTTCCAGCATCAAATTTGTCCAGAAGAACTGACGAAAGAAGATTTGATGCACGGTGGCGGCATGGCGACAATGTTTGATGGTGTTGCCGATACATTCATAGAGCCGATCAATGATGACTCGCTTGAAAACGAGGATGGCAATTCATTCCAGGAAGTCACGGCGTATACCTCAATGAGAACACCGACAGGAAACGAGCTGAACATGAAATCCCAACCAGAGACGCTAACAGAGCTGCGGCAACAGCGACTTGCACCGGTAAGTAGAATGTTCTCCGACAATTTGTGTTCAGATTTAACAATCTGTTGTGATTCACAGCCGGCTGGCCTCGGCACCGAGAGCGTCGTCCTGGTATGTTATCCATCGATCGCTAGTAGAACTGGAATGAGCTGTACTGACGAGAATGTACATGATAGGACCGATCATTACGTTCCGTTGCACTCAACTTCAATAGGAACGGATCCTTTGGAGGTGATCCAATGGGTCTGGCCCTCGGAGCACCATCATCCGATAACACGTCGATTTTTGTGGGTCAGAATTACTACCAGTACACTGATGAACGTCGCATGCGCAACTCGATGGCGTCGCTCGATGGTGTATCCTCACAAACACTCGAGCCGCCACCATTGAGTGTGCTCCTGAATCCGCAGCACATTGTCGTGTGCAGCTTCTTGGGTGAAGATTCGCTGGCCAGTCTACAGTGGCTCATTTTGCCATTACGTGGTATGTACGCAAACGGTGGTCATCCACCGATCACAATTCTCGATGCCGCTGAGCCTACGGCTGCTGTCATTTCGTCGCTATCATCGTTTAGTGATGTGGTACGTTTTGTGTTTGAAGAAGTGTTGATGCCCTCGTCTCACACTGTGGTGTGTAGTATTATATCCGCGGGAGTCCTCTTGCATATGCCGATTTGCAACGCGCTGGTGCAAAGGCTGCGCGCGCAGTGATCGTGCTTGGCCGACGTGGGAAAGATGGACTGATGAAGAGTGCGAGCGATGACGTTGAGACCAGTATAATTGATTCCCAAGCCATTTTCTGCACCATGTTGATCGAACTCAAGATGGATTTTGCTAAGATCTTTACCATCACTGAACTCTCGGACGAGTCCAATTCCAAGTTTCTCGGTACATCATTCCAATTACGTCACTTGGTTAAACCCGGACAAGATGCCATGGTCCCCGATTCTGATGCCGATGAGTCCAACGAAAGCGAAAGCACGTTGTCGTGGTGGGAATACTTGTTGTTGAACGACATTCCTCAGCAAAAATCGGCCAAGGCGATTTTTGGACTTCCATTATACATGTCCGGACGTCTCCTGCATCCCGAATTATGTGAGAATATGCTTGTTCAGGTACGTCGGTTCTGGCTTTCACAGCTATTGCATCTGAACTCATGGTTGTCTGTGATTTGCATTAGACCTTTTACAACCCTTCGATCAACAAAATCATTCGTCAGCTCGTCGGTGGTCCTCGGTGTACTGGTGTGATTCGGTCGTACGCCATTCCAAAGCGTTTCCATCATGGGGCGACCTATGGAGATCTCTTTCACGCTTTCGCTGCGTCCAGTTATGCTGGAATTTGTCTTGGTATCTATCGATTCTCGACCCAGACAGTGCGCTCAGGCAAGCAATCGGTTCAGCTCCCAATCGTCTTGACGACACCAGAACCAGACTTACCGATTGTCGGTAGCGATCGTCTGTACGTGCTCGTTGGTGTGCACACACTGGCACGAGCCGCCCAATGTATCCAGCGTTTCTACAAACACACGAAGAAAAACCACCCGACACCCACACCAGACCCTCGGCCTGCTGCTAATCCACGCGATGTCTTTGCATCATCTAGTAAGCCATCGTTTCTTGACCCACGCAGTCGAATCTCCAAGTACCTTTCTCCTCAATCAAGTCGGTTTGAGATTCTGAATGTGCCCAAGACACAGCGACGCTCGTTGATAGCACAAGAATCCAACTCGTCATTCCGTAGTTACTACGTATGAACACACACATAGATAGACCGCACCAACCATGTTGGCAAACATATAATGCTGTATAGCCTTCTGAACTATCTTCGCTGGCGTTTGCCTTTGTGGTTCTTACTCTTGTGATGCGCTAGTGTTGCAGACTGCTTCCGCTTGGTGCCTGTTGGTTGTGTTCCCTCCGAGTTCTTTTCTTTCTTGCTCGGCTTGTTAGGTCCCATTGTTGACTCCTTTTTGGATGACGCATCCTCGCGCTTCTGTTGCATCCTACGAAGCCGTTCTTCTTGATCCAATTTCTCTTGATACGTCGGTGTGAGAATCATGTACGTTTTCGCCAAGAGCTCCTTAGTCATACGCTGGAGAGCCTTGACATTCTGTGGCTGCTTTTTCTCCCGTGACTGTGGTACAAACACAAAGGTTTGCGAGTCCCAGATCGGGAATGATCCTTTTGAAAGCACCTTTTTGTTGGAATACCCGGGGTAGAGACAGCGATCAAACACAACCGATTGGGCATGGCACAATCCATTGCGAGCAGCAATGTCTTCCATACCCCATTGACTAAATGGTGGTTTCGTCTTGTGGGTGACATGAATCTCGCCTGTGGGCGTCAATCGACTGGCCACGTGCTTGAAAAATCCGTCCAGCAACGCTTTATTGAGTTCCATTTCTTCGTTTTGACCGTCTTTGCCCCGTGGCACACGCACACATGGAAAATTCCACAACACACGATCAAATGTCCCCAACAATGCCATTTGTTTCGCGTCGGTTGCATCGATTTCGTGATGGACCGTTACATGATCCATCGCCGCCAATTCTTGAAGAATTGCTTCCCCATCTGGATATGTTTCGACCACCGACGCACGGCTTTCATGTGACGTTACAACCAACTCGACACGATGTGTTTTTGCATGAGCAAATGCACGCGCGAGGGCCAACGAGAAGGAAAAATTGCCATCTCCTACGGTCAGCAAACGCTGGATCTGGGTTTCGTCGTAGAGTCCAATGCTACAGGTCGTAGTGGAGTCTGTTGTCTTGCCATGGGGATCGTTCTTTGTCTGTGCTTTAATCCGCGGACACATTTCAGGCCGTTGATTGGGTAAGAGACCGGGCCGCGCATGAAGAATGAGTTTGTAGCCACACGGGACACATCGATGCTTGAGGACACACTGCAATGTATCACTATGCACATAGAGATTCTCTAGTAAACGTAGCGTCAGATGTGACACTTCTTTCTCTGTCGATGATGACGTTGGCGCCGTCATTGCCGAACGCGCTTTCGTCTTGCGACCTATGCTGAGACTCGTCCGATCAACCACCAACAAGGAAGCCATGTCACTTTCGAAATGTCACTCTTTAGAGAGGCTGTGGACCACCTAAACTGGCGGCCGTTGAAGTGACTTGCTCTAAAACCTCAAGGTTTTATGAGGTTGGTGCGATTTCCTACCTTAATTCAGTAGCTTTATCTTTGTTTTCCTCCCTCACACACGCAACTCAGGAAGGCGATCATTTTCTCTCGCTCTTTCTCTCTCGTGCTCCGATGGATCAACTTATCCCTATTATCAACAAACTCCAAGACGTCTTTAGTGCGATCGGTCAATCACCGATTAATCTCCCTCAAATTGTGGTCATTGGGTCTCAATCCAGTGGAAAATCCAGTGTCTTGGAAAATATTGTGGGTCGGGATTTCTTACCACGTGGCTCAGGCATTGTGACACGACGACCGCTGGTGCTTCAACTCTACAATATTTCCCATGATAAACCCAAGGATGGTATGCCTGACGATGGGGCCGAAGAATGGGGGGAATTTCTTCATGCCCCGGGACAGAAATTTACCGATTTCAATGAAATTCGCAAAGAAATTGAACGAGAAACGGATCGTATGACCGGCAAGAACAAAGGCATTTCCAACAAATCCATTAATCTCAAGATTTACTCGCCGTATGTGCTCAATTTGACGCTTGTGGACTTGCCAGGGGTCACGAAAGTCCCGGTGGGGGACCAACCTGTCAATATTGAAGAACAAATTCGTGATATGTGTATGGAATTTATTGCCAATCCCAATTCCATCATTTTGGCAGTGACCTCCGCCAATACGGATCTTGCCAACAGTGATGCGCTCAAGATGGCAAGGGAAATTGATCCTGAAGGTGTGCGTACGATTGGTGTGCTTACGAAACTCGATCTCATGGACGATGGTACCGACGCTCTCGATATGCTCCAAGGTCGTATTATCCCGCTCAAACGTGGATTTGTTGGTGTTGTGAACCGTAGCCAAGCGGATATCAACAATCAGGTGTCGATTCGCGATTCGCTGACGAAAGAAGTGTCGTTTTTCAAGAATCATGTGGCGTATCGTGGCATGGCATCGCGTATGGGAACGCAGTACCTCTCCAAGACACTCAACACGATCCTTATGCACCACATTCGCGATTGTCTTCCCGATATCAAGAGCAAGATTAGTGCCATGGTCAGTGACTTGGATGTCGAACTCGGTGAAATGGGTAGTCCCACGGACTCCATGACCAAGACAGACCTTGGTGGATGCCTTCTTAACCTCATTTCGCACTTTGCGGCCAACTTTACCAACTCGCTTGATGGTCGTAACCATTCACTCAATGGCGTCGAGATGAACGAACTGTATGGTGGTGCGCGCATCAGCTACATTTTCAATGAGATTTTTACCAAGTCGCTACAAGAAGTGAATCCATTTGATGGTCTCACCGATGATGACATTCGTACGACGATTCGTAACGCCAATGGACCACGTCAGTCACTTTTTGTGCCCGAAGTTTCATTCGAACTGCTTGCGAAGCGACAGATTAAGCGATTGGAGCAACCTGGTCTGCAATGCGTCGATTTGGTGTTTGATGAGCTCCAGCGTGTGACGTCGCAGTGTGAAACGATGGAATTGTCGCGGTTCCCAGAGCTTCGTGACCGCGTGATTGAAGTTGTGAACGCAATGATGCGTGCATCGCTTGCTCCGACGCAAGCCATGGTGACGAACCTAATCCAGATCGAGCTTGCATACATTAACACAAACCATCCGGATTTCATTGGTGGCAGCCGCGCTGTTGCGCAGTTGATGGAGAAACTTCAGCGAGAGAGTTTGTCGTCTGGTGATCCAAAGGATCCACGAAGAACCGGATCGGGTCAACAAGCCCAAGTGAAGCCCCCTGCTCCGGAAGAGAAGCAAGAGTCTGGTTTGATGTCGTACATTTTTCCTGGCAGCAAGAAATCGTCCAAGGCGACCTCAAATGGCGAATACTCGAAGGCACCGGTTGTAAAGTTACCGCAGGTTCCGACCAGTATCCGTCAGTCAGATGAGTCGTCGGATCGGGAGCGCATCGAGACGGAAATCATCAAGAGCCTGCTGGCATCCTACTTTGATATTGTCCGCAAGAACTTTTTGGATCTTGTTCCAAAGGCAATCATGAACTTCATGGTCATTCATGCAAAGGAAAATGTTCAGAATGAGCTGGTGTCGGCACTCTATCGGGATGACAAGTTGACCGAGTTGTTGAAAGAGACGGGCGACATTGCAGCGCGCCGTAGCAACTGCTACGAGATGCGTACGTTGTTACAACGCGCGCTTGAGATTGTCAACGAAGTGCGTGACTTCAACACGTTTAAGTAAGCAAACATTACTGTGGTCACGACGATTAGAAGCACGTGAAGACTCTTTTGTCATCAACCAAGAAAACGAGCAATGCATCACAAATGCTCAAGTGCGAGGCCGTGAGCAGAAGAGTTTCCTAGTTTCCCGTTCGAGTTCTTCATTTTTTATTCTCAATGGAATCTCACCAAGATATACTGCTTTGTGCATAATCTCACCCCTAAATTCTTTTGACTAGAACATCCCAGCAAACGCAGTGGAAATGAACGGGGACGAAGTCGGTGTGATGGTCGGCATCGTTGACACGTGAGCAAGGCCAGAAGTCGTCGTGGCAGCAGCACGAGGCTCAAGACTCTTGACCAGTAGATCCTGCACACCCAGAGCATCCTTCGCTTTCTGCGAATGGATTTGCGAGACAACAAACGAGTCGGCTTGTGGTGGCTGTGATGACGTCAGGTACTGCACGAGGGTCGCAACGTGCTGGACGATGTCGCTTCGACCGCTTTGCTGTGCCTGGGCGTGGAATTCGGTAAGCACAGTGACCGTGAGACGTCGCGAAACCAGCGACTCGAGCAACAATTGCTTGGTGAGACGCAACGCCAGAGCACGGAACCACGCTGGATCGGCGGTCGGCTGGACGACGTACTTGGTACCGACACGCGCAAGAAAATCTAGCGTCCACTGGTTCACGTGCTCGGCTGTGGCGTACAAGACATGGTGGTGAAAGTCGAGAACAGCGTTGACGGCCCGGAAGACGTCCGAGCCCATGGTAGTCAAACATTTGCGCAAGGCCGTGGTCCAGATCTTGACGAACATGGGTGCATGCCATTCACATGGATGGGCTTGGAACCAGAGCAATGTGATCTCAAGGCATTTACGCAACATCTCGACGTCCACAGCGTGACGATGAAGGCTTGGGTTGGTCACTGCGCGCTGGAAAAAGGCTTCGGCAATGAACTGACGTGATTCTGGTGGAATTTGTTGCAATGGTAAACTCAAGAGTCGGGTCATGAGCATGGCCCACTTGGCATCGGCGTGATCTTTGGTTGTTGGACGTGGCAAGAGCCACACTAGGGCGCGGAGGCTCTGACACGCGACAAATGGATTGCTATGAGCCACGAGCTCAACAATTTGATCGGTGATACGGTCCATAAACTGTGGCTGGTGTTCCATCGCATCGACATTCTGCAAGACACTACCGTCGAGGGCCTCGGCTGTGAACTGAATGGCCCGTACGACACGATGCAATTGCACCGAATTTTGACTTTGAACAGCCTCACGTAAGAGTTTGGTGAGGACATCAGCCGCGACTTCAAAGAGGGAGACACCCGCACGGGTCTTCATGATACACGCATCGGCCCCCGCATCGTCTACCGCTTCTTCGACGGCTGTGAGGAGAACCGCTTTGGCAAATGGACTGGCATCACTTGGGGATGGCGAAGCACAGAGAATATCGAGAAAAAGATCACTCAGTCGGGAAGCCACGACACTCGAGATGGTGACACCATCGAGTCGCTGGCGCTGACGGGCAATGGGCGAAGGTGGTGGGGACGGTGAGGCATCGGTTCCCATGGATGGGGATGGGGTACTATCAAACGAAAAGTCGAGTAAGGTGGCACCAAACGACATGCGTTTCTGTGCAAACGAGCCGCCTGTGGTACTGCGTATTTTGTTATCACCCGCATCGCTGAGGGGAAGACGACGCAATTGTCCACAAAGTCGCAACAAGTAAATCGTCGCCAATGGATCGCCGACACGGAGCGTTGTCGGTCGAAATTTGGTGAAAAAGGCTTCAAATCCGGTCGCAATTTGTTTGGCATGTGCATTCGAGAGCTCAAAGAGTTTGAAAAGGGCGCCAGCAGCATGACGTGAGGCTACGGCGTTGGGTAAGAAGGCTGCTTGGAAGAGAGATTCGAGAAAGTGACTACATTGTTCATCATAGCCAATATGATGTCGTACACAATGGAAAGCCGCCGCGAGCGATGCGAGTTGGGCTTGAAATTCTTTCTTGGTCGTGATTGACGTCGTTAGTTTCTTCTCACCATTGAGAAGGCCCCACACAGGCGACTTTTGCACGAGTGGTTTGGTCCGGACGATCAATGCATCGGTTGTATTGAAAATCCGACTCACATGACCATAGAGTTTGAAACACACGACTTGTCGTGGTGGCAAGGCGAGACTTGTCAACTGGGTCAGTTCCTGGGTCTCGAGCACTTTGAGGAGACCACTGGCCATGGACAAGGACATGTCAAAACTCTGTGTCCGTGTAGTTTTCGTCGATGCCAAGGCTTGTGTTTGGTATCGAAGTTCAAATTGCTCAACAATACGTGCAAGAAAACAGAGCACAAGACGAGCGACACGAAGATCGTCTTTCTTGTCGGGTTTGAGGTGAGTGAGAAGCGCCATGAGATCTTTGAGGACCGAGTGCGGGACACGCGTAAATGACGGCGAGACATAAAAGAACGAGAGTTCCCGCAAGAGTTCCGTCATCTTTTTCGTCGCATACTCTTTCGAGGCCAAGAGCTTGGACAGCTCATTCATGAGCTGTTGCTCGGAACGGCATTTTCGTAGCAAGTAGCCATTCATTGGGATCCCCAAAGAACGAATACGATGCGGTGAAGCGACGGCAAGTGACCTTTCACGTTCCCACGGCATTTCAACCAATGACACGATCGACCAGAACGACATCGACGGAGAACTTCGGTCTGGAGATCATCGTGAGAACTTCGCTGCTCCATGACGACAGTCTGAGAAGGATAGAAAACATGAATATCATCGGGTTTGCAACAAATATTATCACCTTTCAGATATACAAACGATAAGAACATGCGCATAATGCACTTCCTGTGCACGATCTCTCACATGCTCGTTGTGCACACTCGCTACTGCTCACGAAGTTTGATTTGTTGTCGGTCTTCATAACTCTGTTGCTTGACTTTGTTTCGTTCTTGCGACGCTAAATACG
>JAADWU010000715.1:0-10194 GCA_023336255.1 Pythium graminicola | reverse complement strand
GGATCCCCGAGCTTGGACTTTGGCTCGCTGTCCCTGCTTTCGTGGTGGATGGTGACTTGCGTGTGGGGTTACTACCCAAGATCGTTGGTGCGCGTGGGCCTTGAGATCCAATAACAGAGGATTTCTCAACAACGTAGTTGCTGGTCACGACGCTGCTGGAGAAATCAACGCCACCAGTCGATGGAGAACCAGTAAAGGTTTTAATGGCGGTGGGAGCGCCGAATGGAATCGCCGTGAGTGTGGATGGTCGTTGTATGCTTTGCATTGCACCCTCCCTACCCACAATGGAAGTAGCATTGATGGTGTGTGACTCTGTTAATGGCGCCAAATTGCCACCACGAATCTGTTTAGCGAGTACACCGGCCGTTTTCCCCAAGCCAATACGAATCCCTTTCTTCTGCATCGTGGTTGATCGTTTCAGTGGGCCACTACTGTTGTCCACGTCGAATAACGAGCCTGTTTGGATGCGAATTGCGACGGCATTGGCAAACGGACTGCTGGCAGATGCTCCACCGACAGGTCCACGAGGTTTCCCATTGTAGTTCCCTGCCGAAGGTGCTGGAGCTTCGGTTGGTGAGTCCCTCTCGTCCGTTTCAAAGATTGAGTTGTTCAAATCAATCTCTTCGTCTCTCTCATTGCTTGAACTGCTGTTCCTAAACACGTCGTTGGACTCTTGCCGCTGCATTAGCATATCTTGGGATGGTTCGTCCATGGGGGAATTATCCTGTGAGGATATCCCTACCTTTCGTGTTGTGAACATAACGGACTTGAGTACAGCATGTTTGGCTGTGGAGACGGTAATCACACGCTTTCGCTCACTCGCGGTCGGATTCGTTATCACCTGCGATGGTCCGCTCCCAGACACTGGGGCTGGTGGTGTCGATGGCCGCGAAGTGTTCTCTGATTGCGTCGGTTGTCTATTACGTGCGAGTGCCGCGGCGGCAGCCGACGCCAACGAAGGTCGAAGTCGAGCGTCTCGCATTGTATTGGCCGCCAATGCTGCTGCCACGACTTGGGAAAGTCCTGCAGTCGATGCATGAGGAACGGTGGACCCCTCAGCACTGTTGTTGGGCATACTCTCAGACACGGACCGTACAAATCCATCTTGACGGAACTGAATCGTCGTTACAACACTCGCACGTCGTTGACGTGAAGGAGTCGCTGGCAAAATGGTGCCTTGTCGTACGAGAGGAGCAACTGTGTCGTGGGATGGTGTTGTCGGTCGTACAATTAGTACTGCCATCGGCGTTTGTGACGCGACGACGGTAGCGGTGGATGGTGTAGTGAACGGCTGCTTGACAGTTGTGACATCTTTGGGGCGAGGCACTTTGTTGTTGGCCATGGCAACACGCGTAACTTTGCGAAGCGTATTCGTGGTGGTTGGGGGATGTTGTTGGTCAACAGGTCGAACCGCTTTAGCAATCAGAAGACGAGGCTGCGGTGATGTTGGTGTGACTTTTGCTGGCTTGTCATCATCACTCTCTGCATCACTTGGCTCTTCTTCCTCTTCTTCATCATCATCCGAGTCGGCATCAAAAGCTGCGACCTTGGACATGGGCTTGAACGTCCGTTTCCCATGATGGACGTGGCTAATACGATCACGAAGTCGCTCGAGAAACACTAAATAGTCGTCGGCATCGATGGTCTCACACCATAGATCTGCCAATTCGAAAATACTATCAAAAAAGTTGGCAAAACTCATTGTTGCTTCACCTTTGGAGTCCCGTTTCCATTCCTCATGCAGTAATTTATCGACTTTTTGCTTTTTTTTGAAAGCTTTTGCATCCAAACTCTTGGCAATACGACGAAAAACACCCGCGTATCCACGTTGATCAATGCATCCGAGTCCATCCCGTGGCATTTCAATTTGCCAGAGTTGACGGACGGCTTCAAGTACATTTGGATCGTTCCGAAGGCTAAAACGAAGCGCTAAGGCCTCGGGTGTGTAGTTCATGAGTTCAGCGGCTTCACGTTCCCCTGCTGCGAGGCGATAGAGATCCTCGGTGAGCACGACGACACCATTCTCCCAGTTCTTGAGTAAACCACGTGCTTTCAACAAGGCTTCTTCTTGAAGATGTTGGTACTTTTGTCGCTTGAGTGTCTGCAAACGTGCTGCCTTGACCGTGAAGTTGAGCTTGAGCCAGCGAATGCGATTGGCTTTTCGCTGGGCCGCATTGTCCAGCGAACCATCTTGTGCTTGTGTCTCCAAGAGAGCACCAGCTACGGTTTGCATGGCGCGTCAGTGCCCAACGGCTTTGTTGATAGAGATGACGTGCACGAGAACATCCTACCGTCATGATTGACAACAGAAATAGTATGGAAAGGCCACTAATAATTCCATTTCTTATCACATACTCGTTCTACATTGCACATTCAACTTAGTGGAACGATTGAGTGCGCGACGCAGTGATGGACACACGCGGTTGAGTGGATGGCTTATCAACAAATGCAAAGGCACTGCGGGTAGAACCCATTTTCTCGAGTTGAATCGCCGAGTCCATTCGCTTGGAAAACAACGGTGCAGGTGATGGGGTCAGCGTCTTCACCACTGGCTTCTCCGGAGCCGTCCCTTGCATGATCTGACTGCGTCGGCGAGCTGATGCCATGGCTGCCGCAGCGATCTTTGGACTCGATGGTTGGTAGGCCCCTGGGGCGGAACTCTTGATTATTGTAGGAGTCGGCACCTTGGTTTGAACCGAGAGTCTGGACAAGGGCTTGACCACCGCCGTCTTCTTCTTGGCAGTGGGTGAATGGCGGACATGTGGCTTGGTAGGACTATGTTCACGAGCCACGAGCATGGCGTCCGTGCCGTTTGAGCGAATGAGCGAGAGCACTCTACGAGCATTCTCTCGAGTGATCGTACTGTGGTCTTGTGTACGGATCTGGTCAATCCGCTGGAGAAGCGTAACGTTGGCACGAAAGGCTGCAAGATGCGTCCCCAAGAGATCCTTGCTTTCCAATATCATCTCCATGAGCACGAGTGCCTTGGCACGGATCTGCCACGTCGACTGCTCAAGCCGTTGGCAAAACGCTTCGGACAATGCCTGTGGGTTCATCCTCGCTGCGTGGTGGAGGAAACGTTGGATGACATCAGCATCCGGAAGACCTTGAACACCACCGCCCGGTGTGGCCATTGCAACGACCCGTGCTTCAAACGAGATGGCAGAAGCGGCGGTGATTGACATGCGACCAAACGTTTGACTGTACAAACAGAGGAGAGGTGAGATTGATCTCTTAGTTCATACAGGCAGCAAAGAGTACGTACTTGGCAATCATCTCGTCACGACTGAGACCCGACCAATCACGATTCCCTGCTTCTTTGATTTGCTGGAGGGCATTGGGCTCAGGATTACAATCCATGGCAGCGTCGGCCGAGATCTCGTTCTCCAGCAATGGCGTTCGCTTGTCCGGTGAAAAATCTTGATAATCCCAGTCATCACTATCGTAAGAGCCACACGTCAACATGGTTTTCGTCTCATCCTTGGATAGAAAACAACGTACATGGCTTTTTCCACTTCATGCATATACTTTTCCTTGAGCTCGTCGAGATAGTGCATGGCACTGTCGAACGCCATGGTGGCTAAAGGCCTTTGGTCGATGCACTCGAAGTTGCAAAGTGACCGAATCCAAAGTCGAGGCAATCAATCTACTACGTCGTCAGCGATTCTTCCTCTTGATCTGTCCATCGCGTCCTCTGATCGATCGTCTTCAACACACCGAGGTGCATAAGATCCCCAAGGTGACGTACCTCTCGAAACGAATCGATCGCCAAATTAGATCAACCACCTATGGGATGCAGCAAAGGACATCACTTGATGGTCTCACGGGACGTGTAGTGTATTACAACATGATCCTTTGCTTCCTTCATGCAATGCTGACGTTCTACGAGACCTCCTATCGTCGCACACTCTAGTTGGTCTTGGTATCTAGCTTGAAATAGTCGTCATCAAAGTGATGAAGACGCACATAACCATCTTCAGCACCACTCGCATAACTCTTGCCATCAGGAGAGAACGCAATCGTGTTAATGGGACCGAAATGACCTTTGACACGAGCAAATTCCGTTTGAAAGATCATGTGGAAGAAACGAGCTTCAAATTTACCCACACGACCCGACGTTGTGGTCACACTCATGGCTTCTTGACCACCACCAAGCACAACATGATCCTTAATGGGCGAAATTGCAGCCGAATTGACAGGACGATCCGTTTCGTACGTCTTGAGCACTTTGAACGTCTCGACATCAATGAGCTTGGCCGTGTTGTCCTTGGACGCCGTGATCATCAAGGTCTTGTCCTTGTTGAACTGCACACTCATGATCTCTCCTGTGTGGATCTGATGCGATGCAAGGCGGGCACCCGTCTAGCATACACAAGCGTATATGAGCTTTGGACGTCGTGATTCAACCAATTGTATCCTCTTTCTTACCTTGGTATCAAAGAGCTTGATCGAACCGTCGCCACCCGTGCTCATGATGGCCTTGTTCAATGGCATCCAGTAGACACCCGTGATACGACCTTCATGACCATGGTTGGCGATCGTCAAGATCGGTTCATCACGTTCTACAACGACAAAAGATCCATTCAGTCCATCGTGCTTTCACCACCAGTGGTGTTTTCTACGTACGCTCCGAAATATCCGCAGCCAGTTCATACACAAAGATTGCGGCCGGTTTGTCGGTAAACTTGTCACAACACGATACAAAATACTTGTCCCCCAAGCTAAAGTTGACACTACGGGCTGGTCCTGTGTGCTTGAACACAAAGAGTTCTTTGCCAGTTTTCACTTCCCAGAGACGCACACTGGAATCCGCTGCCGCCGAAAGCATATACTCGGTATGGTATGACACATCCATGGCCCATACAGCACCTTGATGTCCTTCAAACGTACCCAATCGTTCCCCCGAATCCGAATACCAGACACTCGGGACATGATCTTTGGCACACGTAAAGAGGAGATCACCATCACGATTGTACTTGATCATCGTGATCGAACGCGAATGGCCCTTGAGCAAAATCGGACGCATGGCGACTAGAGAGATAGAGAGATAGCGAGGGAGAACAGATCAGCGACGTGATCTCGAAGATGCCGCGATGGATTCGAGTTCCTGTCGATGGCCCCAATCACCAACCACCCCAATGAACCCTATAGTAGCAATTGGTACCTCACCAATTGCAAAATCCAGGTGAAGGTGACACGAAGGTAACGAACGAGATTAATAACTGTTAACAGTTGAAAAATCAGATGTTTGAAAAACTGAGGAGCTCATGTCTGGAGGAAAATGATAGGTCACCGAACGTTGCGATTCGTGCGGTCGTATGTGCATCATCGTGCACTTGGCAATGGTCTAAAAGCTGTGCGAAGTATTGCAACGAATCTGGATAGACTGGTGCAGTGTGTATCGCTTGACCATCTTGCGCATCAGGGCCAAGTTCGCCTCCAGATCACCGATGCGACCACGGCCGCGATCCGAATTGTTCCAACGCTTCAACAAGCAGAGTTTGCGTTGCGGGTGTTTGCTCCTACGGCACAGACGAACGTGCATCAAGTCGATGTCTTCACAGTGGCGAAGGCTCCATCAGCCTACGACAACACACATGTCAAAGCACTGGAGCTGTCGAGCGTCTCTGCCAATGGTCTAGATGCGATGGACGTAGTGCTCAATATCCCGCATCTCGTGGATTTAGACATCAACGTCATGCGTGGCGCTATAAAGATCGAGGAAAAGATTGAAGGAAATGTACGTATCTCGGTCAGTGAGGGTGATATTACCGTCAATAAAGTTCGAGGGGAACAGATTCAGCTCAAGACGAACCGTGGACGTGTAACTGTGTCGAGTCTGGTCGAAGGCGAGAACGTCAAGATGGTAGCAAGTGCAGTAAACGTAAAGCGACTGATGTCGACGTCGACCGAGATTCGGATTGCCAAGGGGACCGAGGACTCGGACCTTGGTGCGATCTACTCGCCACTTTGTCTCGTCCACTCGCAGTCGACCGGTGCACTCAACGTTGGCAATATCCATGGGTTTCTTCGCGTCAATGGGGATGACATGAAAGCCGTGACCCTCCACAGTGTCAATGGGGCGTTGGATGTCGAAGATAGTGGCTTAAACTGCTCTGTGGATGCTCATTTTGATGCGTGGAGTCGTGACGGTGCCAACAAGATCTTTGTCGGTGGAGACGTTCGCGTGTCCCTCGATCCATCGGCGCCAATCAATCTTGAACTACACGGAAACAAGATTGCAACGGGCAATTGTGAGTTTGAAGAACAAGAGCTCGATCAATTGGATGAAGACTATGCGATCTTTACAGGGTCGCTCATAGCGAACTCGACTACGTCGTCTGCTACTGGTGCCTCTGGTAAAGTCAACGTCGGTGGTGCCAAGACGTCAGCGCTCCGTACGTCATTCTTCGCTACCGACAAGGATGAATCCGATCATGGTTCACAATCAGCGTCAAGTGATATCCATCCTGCTCGTCTTCCGCGACTAGTTGTGCATGCATCGAACGGTTCGGTCAGTGTGGAGCAACTTGACTGGATGGGCAAGATCAAGCGCAAGCATCTTCGACAGTAGACTACTAATACGACTTAGACCGTGTTGTTGTTGTGAGTAGTGTGCTCTGTTATCTGTTAAACTGTGGATGCGTGGGTCGTTGGTACAGGTTCTTCACTCAACGACTCGGTTGGTTGTAGTGCTGGAATGTTTGGATCTCTCTCTTCTCGACCCCTCGCGACGGCTTCTACATTTTGTGGATCCTCAAGGAGACTGTAGACATTATGAATGAATTCGTTCTGTTTCTCATCAGGCCACCGAGGCACAATCTCAGAAATAGCTGTCCACATGCGCTGCAGCGCTTCCTCTCGACTCGGAGGATGGCTTTGTCTTGTATCATCAGATTTGGCTCCATCGTCGTCCAATCCCTCGCTTGCTTCAGGGAACGGAACACGTCCAGCGCGTCGTTCCATCCGAATATGATTCCGTGCATTGTAGATGTCTTGTACAGCAATCGGTTTATCGGGAAATCGTGCTTTGAGTCGCTCAACAATCATGGCCGGTCGAATGCCGACATCGGTGAGTTCCAATACCAATCGCTTTTGTGCATTCGTGAGCCTTCTTGCCTTGGGATGAGTGACCAACTCTTGCACATGTGATGCCAGTGGATGCGTATGGAGACTATTCTGAACCTTTAGCACCCATACACCAGTCGCAAGTCGGCGCCCATACAATCGAAACGGACAGTTCTGCTGACGCTGCGAAGACTTGCGTTTGCGTTTCCTGGTTTCAGTGGCTGCGGACGGCGGTGCATCCGCTATATAGACTTCACGCGCGGCTCCACCAAGATCACAACGCAACCAAAGTTGTCCACGTGGGACATTGGACTTGTGAATCACGACCGCATAGCCTTGGGCAAGGCTATATTCTGTGACGTGCGTGAGAAGTGCATCGCGACTAGCGAATTCAGTTTGCATCGCTGTTGCCGATGGTGGAGACATGTTGGAGGGTCCATTTGTCGCATGGATGAGTGATGAAGCAGCGTCGACACTCGTAGTTTCGTCCACGAGCGTCGTTGCAGTGGACGAATTCGCCATGGCCACCATCATTATCAACGCAATCTACGGATTCCAATGATGCATCGTGTACCATAGATCTGGTACATGCCGTAACCATAGAAGAGTGGTGGATCCCAACACCATCATCCACCAACACTCTTGCCTGAGAAAATGTCTGAGAAAGAACACATCATCGGCATGTCGTCCGACCTGAGGAACGTAATCTTGAAAGAGTTGTTATATCGCTTTTCAAGTTTGCGTGCTCCAAGCACGTCGCAGTGCGACGTATCATCGCTTCGCAGCTTCATGATGAGAAAGATAAGTCACTTTATCACTGTCTAATCACAAATCCTTGTCTTCCAGACAGACAGTCTTGCGGTGTGGTTTGAATTCTTCTCTATATCGATGACTGAAGAGCAGACGGCAGCACACAGACGCAGAGCCAGAAGCAGAACGCGGCTGCACCAACTGTACTGCGTTGCATACGGAGGGTGTACAGTTTTTTTCCAAGAACCTTATCGGATGAAAAGGGTCCGCTGACACCAATACTTGTAGAATTTAGCCCCTAAGTCTATATAGTGACGCAACCTGATCTACTGACCTGTGAAAGTGAGAGAAGAAGAATTTCATTCGCTGCGAATAGACTCATGTGATTGAGTCTTTTTCTCTTCTACGGGACATGGTGCATACACGTGATGCCAGGTAAGGCATCACGTAAAGATCTTATCACAACCTGATTTTTGAGATTAGATTTTTTGGACGAATCGAGGGATAAACTTGGAAGAATGTTCTCAAGATTGGTCTAGGAGGCACGAATGATACTCATATTGTCTGGATGGGTCCAGTGGGTGAATATGCGACTTGGTGGCTTCCTTCAACTGCACGCTCGTGCCAAACCACAAACGAATTCCACGTTTCAAACTGCCCGCTATCCTACAAGTCGTCCTGAATATGCCCATTTCTAGATAAGAATGGTCCCACTGTCCAGTCATCGTGGTTTTCGAAATTGTCGCACAAGTTTTTAGCTGGGAAACCTGTCACATCCTATGCCAACATTCTCGATTGTATGGCCGATGACAGGTCTTTTGCCCCAATCCTTTGAACAGTCTGGTGACAAAAACCGGGCCGTACCGGACTTATTACGCAAACCCAAGAAAACGTAACCGATCGTATGTTGGGGAGCGTCGCATGGTGTGCCGATTTTGTTGGTGTGGGGAACTGGCATTCCTCATTTTTCCTTCTGGCCAACAATAAGCCTTCCACACACTCCTCACACAACCACTATGGTGCTCTCAACCGATATTGATATCCTCAGCACATCGTCGGAAACGCGAATGCTTCATGCTTCCACGACGTCTTCGGTCGATGCTGAAGCCAAGCGACGCGCGCTTGAACAAATGCCTGTGCCTATTCCCGCGTCGGTGGTTCGTACATACGTCTCGGAATTTGAAGAAGACGCGCTTCGTCGACTCCTCACGCGTCTTGCTGGCTCGGATGTCATCAATGGATGGACTGAAGGACCACAATCGAACGGTATTCAGGTCGTCCACGGTGCCGTTGAAGGCAGCGTGTGGCATACGATGCGCACAACCGGTAAAGTTCGTGCCAACCCCAACACTGTCGCTCAAGTTTTGGTGTTGCCCGACATGGTCCCCAAGTTTGATGACATGACCAAGGAAGTCCGCGTTGTGGAGAAGCTATCAGAAGCCACAGAAGTTCGTGTGGTTTCATGCAAATCGGTCATGTTTACGTCGGCGCGTGATTTTGTGGTCGCAACGACTGTACGACGAGAAGCGAGTGGTCGGATTTTGATTGCGACGCGATCAGTGGAGCATCCCGCTGGTGTGCGTTCTGGGTACACTCGTGCTTTGTCCTACATTTCCGGTTATGTTGTGACCCCCGATCCCGTCGATCCTAATGTTTGTGAAGTCGCGATTATTGCACACATGGATTTGGGCGGTAACTTGCCAGCCATGGTGATCAACTTTTTGGGTCGTTCTGCCCCCATTAAGATGCTGGAAAAGATTCGTGAAGTGTCGGTCGCCGCCAAATTCTAAGAAACAGAAAACCGCTCTACGAAATCAAATCAAATGTACACTACTTTTCCATCATCATCATTTGAATTGGTATGGTTTAAAACAGGGAATGGCTTCCTGAAGCTACGAAGAATGGATTCATATCCTCGTAGAGAATGAAGTTGTAGTACACTTCAAGTCTCTCTAGGATCGACTGCTGTACTGTAGTATTGGATCTTCAAGCGGCAAAGAACCCGCTTCCATTCTACGGTAGTTCAAACACTTTCCCATTGGAACTGACTACTAGCAGGTGACCAAATGCAACGATAAAGATCAGGATGAATCGTCACTAGGGACTCATCCATGTTGTTGAATTTCTCCCGTGTGTATCATATCTATAATAGAAGTACATCACACCACCATCTTATCGCCCTCCTGGTTTGTCCAACGTCCACCATACTATGGTCCATAGCGATGATCCATGTGGTTAGAATGGAGTTCCTAACAGGTTCCTCCCATCCTCCCTGTCCAATATTTCACACGATTGACACTGATTCGTTCTGTGAACTCACGCTGGGTCCTCCGTCATTATCACCTTTCGCGATCAGTATCAGTAGCGCTGGCTTCT
>JAADWU010000714.1:0-10196 GCA_023336255.1 Pythium graminicola | reverse complement strand
TTCTCTTTCTTCTTGGTTTCGGTCGCCTTCTTCTGCTCCTTGGGCGTTACGTCCACAGCGTCCTCTGCTTTGATCCCTGCGGCTTGCGTGAGCTGCTTTACCATATTCTTCACAACCGGAGAACTCGTCTCGAGCGACTGGACGACACCTACAAGCGCTGCGAGTTCGGTTTCATCACCCTTGAGCTCACGCCAAATTCGCACAAGATGTAGCGCAAAGCTCAAGTACAGTTTGAGGCGTTTTGCCTTCATCTCGGTCTTCTTGTCGTCCTCACTCTCTTTCTTCTGCTGCAGGAGCGCAACCAAAGCCGTCAGCAGCGACTGACGGTTGGCATCAAACACTCGACGTTCACTTGGCTCGCTCACGTGCTTGGGCTTGAGCAGGAGTGAGAGCAGACGGAAAACCTCGGCCTTGGAGAAGTCGTCGACGGCCGCATCCTCGTTCTCATCCTTCTCTTCCGTCGCGGACGCTGATGCAATGTGCGTTAGCGGCGGCAGTAGCACGTGGATTGCCAGCGTAGGCAGCTTGTTGATGAGTTCGTCAAAGACCACGCGGGGAAACTTGGCGTGCTTCTTTGTAAACACCTCACGCGACACGCCATCGATGATTTCGTGCAGGGCCTTCACAGTCTTGGGATCTGTTGCCTCGCCACCGGTGGCCATCCGCATTAAGTGAAGCACAACAGCGGTACCGACCTTGGTCGTGAGGTCCTTGTCCAGAGGCTTTTTGCTCAGTAACTCAACGACACTTCGTAGCGCATGGACGCACTCAGTGCGGTCCGCTGGCGATGCGACCGCTGTTTCTTTGGCACTTCGCACAAATTTGTGCAGCAACACAGCCTGCAGACGTTCCTTCAGGACTCGCTGCTCAACGTCCGAGCTCGCGATCGCCGTGAGGCTTTCAAACAACGGCAGCACGAGACGCACCGTCAGACTGCTGTTGCCCGAGGCCGATCCCTTCTGAACGGCCGTGGAATACAGCGAGAGCAAGTCCACAACGCGGAGCTTGAAGTGGAGCACCTGAAGACGGTGCTTTTTGGCGTCCTTCTTGGCCTTGACCTTGTCTTTCACTTGACCCACAATAGCCGAGAGCGTCTGGTCCTCACGGTGAAGCTCCGCAAGGTTTGCGTCCGAACGCAGCGCGTCGGCAATGTCCATCGCCGACGACAAGACGACTTCTTCCTCTTCTTCTTCAGCTGCGTCCTCATCGTTGCCTTCCATGTCCTCGTCTTCTTCTTCGTCATTGCCAGCCTTCTCGTCTTCTTCATCCGGAGGAGACGGTGCAAGCGCCGCCACAAGCGTCTCCAAGCTCACTGCATTCAGCAGCGGCACGAGATCGCGGAACACGTGGGTCACGATTTCTCGCATGGCCGATGAGTGTTGCGAGAGCAAACTTAGCAGCAGATCCGTGAGCACGACGACCGCATCTACGCGCGTCGCGTCTTCATCGTTCGTCTCCACGTCGTTCTTCTTCTTGGGCGACTTTTTGTTCGGGGATTTCTTGGTCTTGGTCTCGTCTTTCTTCTTCTGGGCTTCCATGTCAACAAAACACTTCTCCAAATCGGCCACCACACCCTGTGCATCCTCGCGCTGCGACGCGTCCACCAGTTGCAGTGTACAGCTCATAAACAGAAGCAAGAACGCGTTGTCGGTCGGTTCTGACTCGCTTTTCGCTCGGAGCGACGCTACGTGACGCTGTACCGACGCCAGCAATTTGTGCTGTGTGTCATCCATCGGTACGCGGAGCTCATGGTTATGGGTCTCGAGCATCTCAGTGACATTGGTAAACACAGTTGCCAGTGTCGCGTCAATGGCGCCAGACAGCTTGACACTCAGCAACGAAAACAGCTTCTTCACCACTGCATCACGCACTTGCTGAGAAAGTGCCGGTTCAGGGGTCTCAAACGCCGTTGCCACAGCACCAGTCTTGGTCTTTTTGTTCTTCTTGGTGGGCGTTGTCCTTGCGGATGATGCAGTCGGCTTAAAAAACGCATGGAACGTAAGGAACTGAAGCAATTGATCCCGCAAGGCAGCGTTCGCCTCGCTCGTGATCAGCTCCGCAAGCTCGCCGACGAACTGTTCAAGCGCCCAGAGCCGCACGATCGAGTACTTACGCTGTAATGCTTCTTGTCGCTCGCGTTCTTCCTCAATGGCGATGATCGCGTCGAATCCACCGCCCTTGACGGCCTCCTTGAGCTCTTCGTTGTTGGCATCATTGGCGGTCATTTCCACAAGCGCTGGAAGGGGCTTGACAAACTCACGTTGGACAAAGTGGAAAAACTCGGCGGGTGCCTGCGTCGCAAAGACTTTGAGAGTATGACGCGCCGCGTCGTGGAGGTACGTCTTCTTTGAGAGTGTGTTGTTGTAGAGACATTTGACCAGGTTGGGCGTAAGGATCGCACGGACCACGGCACTCGGGAGCGTTGGGACCACGAGCTCAAAGAGCTTGAGCGCGAGGCCCTTGCGTTCGTGAGTCGTGGTCGCAGCGTTCAGCAGCATATTTTCCACAAGCACAGTCCACGCTTCCTGGAACAACTCACTGTCGAGTTTGGCACCGTCGCTTCCGACGTGCATAATGTGCCCAAAGAGCCCAAACCACGCGCCATGGACACGCGGGAAACACATGGTCGAGTTCTTAAGCGACTCGACGAGCACATGCAAGTGCTTCCGACGAATAAACTGGTACGCAGGATAATTACTGGGGAGCTGGTCCTTGGTGATCTTGTGACTCTGGATGTAGTGGTGAAGACCAACAGCAAGCGCAATCTGGTCCGCATTGAAAGTCGTGACGTCGCCTTCGAGCAGGCCACCGAGTAGCGCCGCGATTTGGGAAAGAAAAAGGTCCTTGGATACATCACTCAATAGCGTAAGAATTGCTTCAACACACGCCTCCCGAAGCCACTTCTTCCATTGGGACATTTCGGCAAGCGCCGTGAGCGCGGCGACTGTAGCGCCGTCTTCCTGCGTCAACCGCCCCGACCGATGCAGCGCCAATACCCCAAAGAGTTTGCCAAACATGTGCTCGCGCTGCTCCATCGCTTTCATCGATGCACTTACTTGCATCGCATCGTTGAGTAAATCCAGCGTCTCTTGCAACGAGAGGTTGTCCGGAAACTCGGCGAGCAAGGCCGCGAGTGCGGCGCTAAATCCTTGACGTGCCGCGTCGCGGGACGACGCGAGGCCACGGACGAGACGTTTGAGCGTGTACTGGATCTCGTCATCATGAGCGCGGACGTACGCGAGCAGCTGCGTCGCGGCGGTGGCACGTGTGGCGGCATCGCTTTCCGCGAGGGTCCAGAAGAGCTTGAGGAAGTCACTCTTGGACGCCTCGGCGACAGGAGAAGCCATGACGACAGAGCTTTATGACTGGTCCCAGCGAATGATGAGCTGCTCGAAACGGTATGATCTTGATTGGTGGACGGAACCGAAGGTGTGAAGGTTGCGCGAAGGTAGCACAAGATTCTACAAAGTACGAAATGTAACAATGGTAATACAGTACTCCACAGATTCAAATCAGTACATTTGCCAGATCACTTGGGTGTGGCCTTGTCGAGCGCCGTGAGGAACGCATCGACTTTCTCGGTGTTGACCTTGAGGATAAACTGGGTGAGCGTGGCGTCAACTTGGAGGGTGAGCAAAGCACCAGTTTTCTTTCCCTTGGCTTCGTGTGGTTTGATCGCGAGACCTTTGTACAATGCCGAGTTGAGGACAATTTTCCCAATCTCATTGCGCACAAGAATCCTGAACAGTAGAGCAACGCGAATGAGCACATGGGAGATCACGCTGGACCATCACTTTCTAAACATACCGGGCATTCTTGGTGGTCTTGTTGACCAGAACTTGGAGAGGATGCGTGCCTTTGTCGGCCCAACGCTTTTCGTCCTTCTTGAACTCGAGGACCTTGGCCTTTTCGACCTCAAAGAGGCAGTCATCGTCCGTATTGTCCGACTAGACAACATCAAAACACAATTAGACCCTACCCATTGATTCTCAGATTCGTCCGGCTCACCTTCAGAATCACGGTAGCTTCTTCACGTCCAATGTTCTCTTCGTCGTCGTCCGCTTCAGCGGCTGGGGCCGTTGAGCTCGGTGCTGCAGGAGTCGTTGACAGGTTGAACGAAAAGCCACTGGTGGTAGCAGAGGTGGCAGCCGCTGGCTTGCTCGCTCCAAACGAAAAACCGCCGGCGGTGCTGGACGACGCAGCCGGCGCACTGCCAAACGAAAAACCTCCGGTGGCTGCTTTCGGCTTCTCTGTTGACTCTGCGGGCTTCGGTGGTGCACCAAATGAGAACGCGGGAATCGGCTTGTCTTCTGCTGGCTTCGTACTAAAGCTAAACAATGAAGACGCCGGCTTTAGCGCCGCTTTCTCTGCCGAGTCAGGTTTGGTTGGAGTCGCAGACGGTGGGGCGCTGCCAAATGAAAATCCACCCGTCACCGGCTTTGCTGGCGATGCTCCGCCGAATGAGAAGCCACTCGACGTTTTGGGGGCCGGAGACTCATCCTTCTTGGCACCAAACGAGAAACCGGACGCCGCAGTTGTTTCATCCTTCTTAGAACCAAATGCAAACCCGGACGATGCTGGAGTTTCATCTTTCTTTGCACCAAACGATAAGCCCGAGGACGCAGGTTTCTCATCCTTTCTCGCACCAAACGAAAACCCTGACAACGGTGGTGATTCCTTCTTGTCAGCGGTGACAAACGATGGGACCGACGAAACTGTAGGAACCGCGATCGGTCGTGCAGCTGCGATAGCCGAAGCTGCAGCGCTGCCTGCCACCGGCTTAGTCGACGCAAACTTCACGCTAATCTCCTCGGCGTACTTGGTATATTCCTCCGCTGCCGCCGTCCAGTCCGAACTCGGGTTTTTGATTTTTTGTTGCGTTACAAAGTCCAAAAAATCCTTGTTCAGTACCTCAATCGCTTCTTGGTACGTTGATGGCGTCTTCGACGTCGCATTAGCCACAGGCGCCACTGGTGTCGGTTGAACGAGCGATGCCGTCTGTGCTGCGGGTGCGGCCCCCGTGAGGCCACTGAAGCCAGCGAATGGGTTGGTACGCGCTGGTGGCTCCGGCGCCACGAGCCCTTGGAAGCCCGCGAATGCGCTTGTCTTGAGAGCTGATGTGGCAACTGGCGCAGCTGACACTGGCGTCGCAGTGGGCGTCGCCTTCTTCCCGCCGACGCGCGCGGTCACAATTTTCCGACGAGCGATCGCAGCCTCAGGCGCGCGTTGGAAGCCACCGTCAAAGCAACTGCCATTCTCACCCGACGAGTCGTTGTCGTCGGCGGCCTCGTAATCCTCGCGGCGCATCTGGCCGTTCTCATTGCGTCGCTTCGACATGTTCGCGCCAATATTACCTTCGCGTGCTATCGACAAATATCTCCCCGCCAAAGTTCGGTTAATGAGGTCCCTACTGGTTACAAACCTTGCTTTCTACGATAACTAAAGACAATACATTTCTTAGAATGTACTGAGAACTGTACGAAATCACAAGTACGATTTGATCTTGGTGACAATGTCGTCGACGCGTGCCGATTGCGTAAAGAAATCCAGGAATTCACCATCGGGACCAACGAGATACATCACGATCGAGTGATCAACAAGGTAGTCGTCATCGTCATCATCATTCTCGTCGGCCTTGGAGAAATAGACACGGTAGGCTTTGGTGATATCAGCGATTTGGTCACGGGTGCCCGTAAGCATCTTGAACGAAGGATGAAAGTCTACGTAGCCCACCATCAATAATCAATACGCTAATCCAAGCCTTTACTTCACGTACCTCGTTTGTACTCGAGCATCTGCGCAATGGTGTCGCGGTTGGGATCGACCGTAATGAACAGCGGCACGACCTCCGGAGCGCCTTCTTTCTTGAGCTTATCAAGCACATCGCCAATGCGCACAAGCTCGTTTGGACAAATGTCCGGACAGTGGGTAAAGCCAAAGTACAGGAGTGTGTGTTTTCCGGTAAACGACGTGTTGGTGACCGCACGACGGCTGTCACAGTCCACCAGTGTCCATGGACCGCCCAAGAGCGGCTTACCGACCGACACAACCTTGCTTGTGGCTAGTGGATCACATCAGAAGATGTTAGGAAGAACCGAGACAAGGCACCATGCTCAACATACTCTGGGTCTGCAAACGGTCCTTCTCTTCGTAGTAGTAGTACACGGCGCCAGCACCAACTGCGCCTGCGAGTGCAAGACTCGACCATGTGATTGGCTGTTCGAGCATACAGAATGGTCAGGAATGTGTCATTTCTCTTGTCATTAGTAGTGGTAGTGCTTCACGTACGCCAATCTTATCGCTGGCTGCTTTACCGCTCGTAGTCATGGCACGGTGCTGAGTATTAATACGCATAGTACTACCGCTCGTGCGCACGGCCTGTCGCAATGTCGTCGCGAGTCGCCGTTGCATCATCAGCATCACCACCGTCAATCAAATGTGCGGATCTGCAACGACGTGCAACTAGACTCACGGGTCATTCTGTCACGGGTCGGGTTTGAGTTTGATCAGAGCCACCCACTATACTAACTCAAACCCATGGGTTCTGAACCCACCAAACCCGTTTGCATCTGCCATTCGGGATCCACCATCGATTGCAGGCGAAGTGACGAGGATGGCGGACGAAGCGCGGCTTTACAGTCGCTATGTCAAGCCCATTTACGAGGCCATTGACAACCGCCAGTACAAAGCAGCGATTAGTCTTTGTCAGAATAAGAAAATTGCGAATTTGGATATTGTACAAGTCCTCAAAGCCCATTGTCTTGAACGGACGGGTCGTCCCGACGAAGCTCTCGACATTTGTCGCGCCGTTCAGCGCCATAAACCCACGGACGAGACATTGCTCAACACGATGAGCTTGGTTTTTCGGCTCTGTGGCCATGAGCACGAAATGCTCCCGAGTTACGAACACGCGTGTGCGCACACGGACCCTCCGAATGAAGAGCTCTTGCAATTGCTCTTTGCGGCGTATGTACGTAAAGGCGATTTCCTTAAACAGCAACAGACCGCACTCAAAATGTTCAAGACATTCGCCAAGATCAAGTACGTCTGCTGGGCCGCGCTGAGCATGTTGATGCAGGTGCAACACACTGGTACGCCACCCAAGATTCTCTCGCTTGCCGATCGCATGCTGCTCAAGACGATGCGCGATACCAAGAGCGACGATGGCGAGGCGCTGCAACTACTGGTGCACATCTTACAGCTCCAGGGAAAGCATGATGAGGCACTTCAAGCGTTTGACGAGTTTGCACCACTCATGGTAGATGCAGCCAAGAAGAAGGGGCAGGATAACAAGGATCATCAGCACGGACCAGGGTGCTCACATTCGCATGCGCAAGGACGGGCAAGTGAAGGCGAAGGCGCGTACGAAGAGGACATTGAACTCGGCCCACTACAAGCGATTGACCGTCTCGCGCTCGAGGCAACACTCAGGAAACAGGTCGGTCAGTTAAAGCGCAGCGGTGAAGTGTACAAGACGCTTTTGAACAAGTTTAATGCTGACGATTGGACGTATCTCACCGAGTTTATTGATGCCCGCATCAAAGAAAACAGCGGTGGGGAGTTTGGCAGTGTCGAAACCAAACTCGTCGCGACACTTAAGGCACTCGCCCAAAAACCCGGAAATGAACACTTTCGCGGACCGTGGCTCGCTCTTGTGCACGTCCAGGGCGAAAAGCTTAAGCATTTACAGACAGCGGATCTTGAGACACGCAAGGTGCAAGAAGCGGCGCTGAGTGAGCGTATCGTGATGTATATCGATCGTTTCTACACCAAGACATGCTGTTTCTCCGACCTGAAGCAGTACTTTCAGCTGTTCGACAATGCTGCGGTCGTCTCGACTTCGGTGAAGGCCGACCTGGTGAAGATTCTGACTGACATGACCACGAAGGCGACAGCGGACACGAGTGCGGAAGCTACTTCAGCGATCCACGAGGAAGCCACGCGCCAAGAAGCTCTGAATCGTCTTCACCGTCGACTCTTTAGTCTCAAATCGCTCCGGTTCTTGGGTGTTTTTGAGAAGAGTAGTGTCGGTGAGTTGGAGAGCCTTGTCAAGACCCTCGTAGCTGAGTACGAAGCGAATGCGTGGCTCAACCTAGGTGCCAAGGGCGGTCAACGCGAGGTGCAAAACACTGATGACTTGTTGCTGCTGGCTGCCCATACACTGATTGACATTTACCAGCGAGAGACGTCGCGCCGTCACATCCTTATTGAAGCCACGGCCTTGTTGGAGTACGGGTTGGACAAAAGTGCGTACAACTTTCAGATGAAATTGTTGCTCTCGCGTGTGTACGCGTATCTTGGTGCGAGCTCGGCAATGTTGGAACGACATAGAGAGCTTGATGTCAAGCATGTGCAGCTCGACTCGCTGTCGTACTTGGTGTTCGACAAACTGCTGCAGTTGTGCCACCACACTGAGGCACGGCGTTCGTGTGAGCTTATCCTTCGTCAGCACCGAACCACTGAAAACGAAACCCCCGAGTTCATCGCACGTGCTTACAAACTTGGCGTTTACTCCAAGGTGCTGGACATGACAAGCTTCTTGCGTGAGAAGATGCAGAACTCGCACATGCTGGCGATTGCCCGTGGTGAGTCGCTGCAGTTTGAGCTACAGGATGCCCTCATGGGTGGCCCTGCCGATTTGAATGTGTTTCTGCGTTCGACGAAGTTTGCGAACGCCTCGCAGGCGCTTGAGAAAATGGTCAAGCAGGATCGACCATTGTCAAAGAACCAGGAACGCAACGTGGTCGTGCAGTGGACCAAGTCCCCAAGTGTTGGACCCGGCGCCTCGTTTGGACGAGAAGGCGAAGCGCTCGTGGAATGCGACCGGTCGGCGGATTTTGAATCGTCTCTTGAGTGGATCAAGTTGCAGCTTGTGGTGCCTGAGCTCCTTCGCAATGTCACGGCGACCAAAAGTGAAGGCGAGGAAGCTTTAGCGCAGACATATGAGCAGATCGTGGGTTCGTTGGGGCTGCTGGAGGGGCCAGTCGACGACGTGAAGACGAGCATTTGGCAGTGGAGTGTCGACGTGGTCAAGACAATGGCTCTCGTCGCCATGGCTGTGCGAAACACGGAAGAGGCTGACGACGGATCAACGCTTGCTCACCAAATCACAGCGTTGCAAGCGCCGTTGCCGACGATCCGAGACGGCGTCATCACGGCACTGTCGTGCGGAAAGACGCTCTCGGCGTATGGTTTGTCGGCCGTTGCGTTGTTGCTGCGTGATGCCGGTTTGTGGGCAGGGACACTTCTGTGTGCGATGTCGCAGGTCATCGCGAAGCACCGTTCGGGTAAAAAAGTGGACCCGCTTGTTGTGGCTCTTCGCAGCGTCCTCAAGACCGTACAGGAAGCTCTTGTGGGAGTGGAATTGCACATCAAGGCCCTCAAGGTTGACGCGGCGACGGAAGACCCGTTGCAGATCGTCAATCCATCGACGGAACTCACTGCAGCCCAACATAAATCTCTTGCAAATGTTACACAGGCCCACCAAGAGGCATTGAAGTTGCTGAGTCAGTTGCTGCAGAACGCTGCGACGTCGATGCGTCTCTTCCATCAAAAGTGAGACATAGAACCTCAAGTGTAGCCATGTAGGAAATGCAAGGCATGTTCTTAACGGATACAAATGTCACTTAACTGTTCCATAATTGTTTCTTGTCAAGAAATCCGGAGTGGGAACATGGCGATGGCCGGTGGTCCGTCCTCCACCACGACGGTGACCACCAACGGCCCAGCGAGTCCGTCGGATGGGTATCTGACGCTTCGTACGCGTCGCACGTCGGCCTCGACCATCCACAGCAACGTCCACGTGAAACTGGACGTCCACGCCGGCGCGTTGAGCGTCGACGCCACCGGTGCTGTGGCCGTGCTCGCGGGTCGACGAGGTCTCCATCTCGTGGACTTGGAAGCGCCGTACGCAGTCGCCGCGACACTGCATCATCAGACGAAATGGGACGTCACAGTCGCGAAATTCAATCCGCATGCCGACTTCAAGAGCTACGTGGCTTCAACTTCCAACCACAACACACTCGTGTGGGATGTCGCGGGCTCACTTCGAAACGTCAAGTCGCTCGTATCTTCCCAGCCACCACTGATTGCAACGTTGCGTGGACACACGCGCCATGTGAGCGATGTGGGATGGGCGCCAACCGAGCCGACGCTACTCGCGACCTGTTCAGCAGATGCGAAGACGCACCTTTGGG
>JAADWU010000713.1:0-10205 GCA_023336255.1 Pythium graminicola | reverse complement strand
TGGCGTTTCTTCGTGCCATCCAGAAGAAATCCAGAGGGTCCAAAGTTCATCCAGAGAGTTGGTGAGAAACGGAGTTTTGACCAATCATATGATCGCTCGTGCCACAAAATGGCACGAAATGGCGCCATGGCACTGGTTAAGAACGACCCTCAGTAGCAAAGTGGGTGGCGGTGGCAGCAGTGGGAAGGGCAAGGGTGAGTGGGAATTTTGTTCGTCGAATAACCATTGTGCCAACGGATGCTGTTCGAAGATATATTCGGATGATGGTTAGAGGAAGTGCACGCCTGGTGGTTGCTAATCGTGACAGCATGACATATTGTCTCGTGGTGGTATTATCTGTGTATCCCTTTGTTCCACTTATGTCAAAGTGCTTGTCGTATCCCATTCGTCGACGCACTTGAAGCTATGCAAAGGATCTCACATTGTGAGTATCATCAAATTCCTGATGTTGCAAACGTTACGTTATGCTGTGTACGCACTTGCGTATCCATGGCAATCGAATGACTAGATTTGATTGGCTCATCGATGTGTACTTTCTCGACCAACGGGATCCAATTGGTTCATTTCAAATCTCCAAATTGGATTCCAATTGGTCCATTTCAGATCCAGTTGATGCGCATCGTCGTTATCAGACTGCGCCTTTTTTCGCTTCACCGAGAAACTCTACAGCTTCCATTTCCTCAACGGCGGGATCACAGCGCTTTCATTTCCAAATCGTCTACGTCCAGCCACCATCAGACTACCGCACGCCATGCAAATACGAGTTGTCCTCTCCATTGTAGCCACCAGCGTTTCGCTTGTGGCGTCAGCCTCGACGAACGTGCATCGTGATGTCCATCGCCGCCTCGCGCAACAACCGACCGTGGATATTGTAGTTGAAATGCAACATAACGCTGCCCACCGTCGTCTCCTCGCGAATGCAGAGACCAAGTCATTTGATTCACGCACCGAGAAGATTGAATTTGTGGTCTCGACCCTCGAAGCTGCTGCGAAACAGAGCCAACGTGAAATTGACGCGTTGTTGGCTCAGGAATCTTTGCCACTCACATCGTATTTCACGTCTCAGTACCAGTCGTGGTCACGCAATGCGCGTTACTTTACGGGTGCTACGATTGAGTTTGTGGAAAAGTTGTCGTCGTTGCCTAGTGTGGCATTGATTCGTGAGGCTGAAGTCGGGACAATCGAAATGGCATCGGCCGATACAGTGCCAGCGTCGGAACTCCACGCCAAGGGCTCACTTGAATGGGGTATTCAACGAGTGCAAGCACCGGAAGCGTGGGCTGTCGGCTTCACAGGTGAAGGCGTCGTCGTCGGAGGCCTCGACACAGGTGTCAGGTACACCCATGAACTACTTCGTGGTAATATGCGTCGCGACTACAACTGGTATGATCCAACCAACAAGACAGACGTCCCTTTCGACGATCATGGTCATGGTACGCATACCATGGGAACGACTGTCGGTGCCGATGGGATTGGGGTCGCCCCTGGTAGCAAATGGATTGCGTGTCGTGGGTGTCCCAAAGGTGTTTGCCCCGAGGCTGCGGTTACGGCCTGTGGTGAGTGGTTTGTGTGTCCCACAGATCCTCAAGGCAACAATCGAGATTGTAGCAAAGCGCCTCACGTGATCAACAACTCGTGGAGTGGTCGAGCCGACAGTAAAGTGTACGCTCCTATGGTCGCGGCATGGTATGCGGCCGGGATCACTCCATTCTTTGCGATTGGCAACAGTGGACCATACTGCAATACAGTCAAGTCCCCTGGTAACTTTGCCAACGTCATTGGTGTCGGCTCAACGACCATCAACAATACGCTCTCCAGCTTTAGCTGCAAAGGTCCCAATGGTTTCGATACGAGCATTCTCAAACCCGACATTTCGGCGCCAGGCCAGGCAGTTGTGTCGGCCAGCAACCTCGCCGACAATGAATATGCTGTGATGTCAGGCACGAGTATGGCGACGCCACACGTTACAGGTGTGGCCGCACTCGTATTAAGCCAAAACAAGTCACTCACGTACGATCAACTGCGTACAAAGCTCACATCAACGACCTTGCGTGACGTTCTCAAGGCCAATTTGCTAGAAACACCAATCGGATGGTACACAGGTGTGTGTGGCAACACGACCGACAACGATTGGCCCAACAATCAGTATGGCTATGGTCTCGTAAACGCATTGCGTGCGACCCAGACGACCAAGTAGAACAGATAATCACGACAGTTTTGAATGGGAATAAGCGAGCAATGAATAACGGTAGTGCTACTGGTTTACTTAGCCGATGCAAGCAACTGTGTGGCGGCAGTCGCAGCTTCGTCTTGGCTGCAGACGATCGTTGCGAGCTTGAGCGCAAAAGCCAGCGCTGTCCCTGGGCCTTGGCTCGTCACACAGTGATCCGAGACCACAACATCTTCCTTAATGTACTGTTCACCCATGAACCGCACTTTGGTCGGATGACAAGTTGCCCGGGCCGGAAGAAGATCGTGGGGAACAAATACCACGGCTGGTGCGTCGCCAATGGCGGCATAATAACGATCCTCTTGCTTCTGAAGCTTGAGCATACGCACGAGCAAATCACAATCACGCAGTTTCGCGGCACCAAGACCCTAGAAAACCATCACAAGACGGTCAGCGCATTTCCTATGAATCGAACAAGACAAATTCATACCCCTGGGAGTACAATCAGTGCATAGCGGTCGTACATCGCGTCTTCGATCGTCTTGATCGCACGAATCTTCATACCATGGGCACCAGTCACGAGATTTTGTTTCTTCTGACCGACGGAAGCGGTCACGACATCCGCACCAGCACGTGTGAGCGTGTCGTAGAGCGTCAACACCTCCAGTTCTTCACTGCCATCGACGATGGGCAAGAGGACAAGCGGTTTGACATGATGCGGTGTCGTCGGCAGTGGATCGTGAGCGGATGCGAGACGGTGGGCCGCCATTGTTGTCGACTTGTTCTCTTTTCTCTTGTGAGAAACAACGACTGGGAGGTTGAACGATGTGGCAGTTGGGACGACACGGGACGAGACGTTTTCGTTCTCAAGGGGGAAGTTTGTGCTTTTCTCTCTCCTCGACATTTTACGAATGGGTGGCGTGATGGAAGCGATCACCGATATTGTGACCCCCAAGCCCACGGCGCTTGTGCCAGTGGTGCGTTGTGAGCATGGGATTCTCCTTACTGTGTGTTTGCTTACTTGTGGTGTAATTAGGCAAATGGTTCGGAAGAAATGGAAGTGGTGGGCCTCACGGACGTGCTCTCACGTGGGGGTGTGCGTGTGACGATTGCGGACGTTGATGGGGATGAAGATCATCTCGTGCGACTGACCAATGGTCTCGAAATTCAAGCCGACAAGTCGATTTACAACTGTGCGGACGATGCTTACGATCTCATTGTTGTCCCCGGTGGGACTGGGGCCAAGACCCTCGGCGAGTGTACGGTCCTTACCAAACTCCTTCAGCACCAAAAAGCCACAGGTAAATGGTTTGGTGGGATTTGTGCTGGACCCATCGATGTGCTTTTACACAATGCACTGGTCACGGGACCCATGACGTGTCATCCACAGTATGCGGCCCAAGCCGGGGAACTCTACCGCGATGCTACCGTCGTGGTTTCGGCCAACTGTGTGACGAGTCAAGGTCCTGCAACTGCCATTCCCATGGGACTCAAACTCGTCGAGCTCTTGCGTGGCGAACGTACGGCCATGGACGTTGCGATCGGCATGGCCTGTCCGCCGATGCAGCCATAAGACGAGGAGAAACACCACACAAAGACAGTGATCTAGTCGTACGTTTTTTCATATACACACTCGTATTGGTTGAATGTTATTGAGCACCTGGAAATTCAATGGACGGATCGTAAAACTTGGGTGTGTGTTTTCGACGCGACGATCGACGAACCGTCGTAAATCCGTCTTCATCCACCAGGTTTTCTTCTTGTTGCATCTCCATGTCATCGTCTCGTTCGGCCACAGCATCGAGTGGCATCGACGTTTCGTCACGTCGTACTTTGGCTTGTTTTAGATCAATAGGAATCAGCTTTTGCACTTGTTCATGCAGCGCTTGCACACGTGCATAATCCCCTTTTTTGCATTCGTCGGCCAAGACCGTCAGAAGCTCCGCGACTTCTTCGACACTCCCATCTTCACACACCAACCCAAATTCCGATTCCACGTAATCACCTATATTATCTCCCATGGCATCGGCATGCACCGTCTTGTTGTACTTGTACACAGTCAAAATCTCTTCCAAAAGAATTTCATACTTGCGTCGGGTATCCCCACCACCCCATTCGCCTTCCATAGCCATCCGCAACGCCGTCCAACGCGCCAGGGCGAGTTTTACACCATATTCAAAGTAATCCCATTGGCTCTTAATTGTTCCAGACGCAAAGGCGACGGCTTGATCCTGCGCCAACGCCAAGAGAATGCTGTCACTCATGAGGAGACCGTGAAGAATGCTCGAATGGCTTCAGCCCTTCGCTGCCAATCACAATGATGACGTGAAGATAGTAACTGATAGAAACACGTCGGTTGGTCACTAAAAAGAGGGGATCCCACACGTCACATATATGTCTGAGATCTCTTATTCAAAGTCGGCAAACATATCGTCTTCGTTCTCGATGGCTTCGAGTTGAGACGAAAGCGAGGCACTGGCTGCTTCAGCATCAATTTCCATTTCTTCACCATAGAGAAAAGCACGTGCTTGAGCTGAGGTCACACTGAGTGTGGGATCATCTTGAGTTGTGAGGAGCGTCAGTCCTTCGTTCTGAAGGGCTTTCCACGCCGGTGACTCGCTGTCGCCACCAATTTTGCCCTTGAGTTCGGTCAGAAAATCGTTGAATTCACTCGCATAGTGAAGTTCAACGCTACGTTTACGAAAGTGCGCGACACATTGTACAGCCTTGGGAAAAAAGGCCGAACTTCCGCCTTCGAAAAACTTGGTGATTTGTGTCTGCATCCCTTCAACCGCTGTGCGCAATCGTTGACGATTATTCTTCCCCATTTCCACCAGTGTCTCGAAATCTGCAATGGGGTTCATAGAGCCAACACTTGTGACATCTCCGCCGTCGAGCAGTTCATCAAGATCGATCTCTGAGCCACCATCGTCATCGCCGCCCCCGCCTCCACCTGCAGCGTCATCGTTATCTCCATCGCCATCACCTTCCATCTTGACATCGGTGGTCGCTACATCGCTCCAGAATGCTTTCTTCTTGCGCTCACCCTGTTTCTTTACTGCCTCCTTGAGCTGAAAGGCATCACCAAAGCCTTGAATAATATCTTCAATACGATGTCGACGGGTCTCATCCATTTTCAAACAATTCTCCAGATACGATGGAATCGGTGGAATTCCAGCATTCTCGTCCAATGCACGTTCTTCGACTGCGTGGAAGAAACGACGGAGAACTGGGTTGAAGCACGTGCCGACATCCTGAGCTTTGTCGTCTTTGACGCTCAATGTCTCGACCAAACGATCCGCCAAGGCTTGTTGTGCCTCCGTAGGCGTATACTTCTTGGTTTTGAGCGGAGCAAATTCATAGTTGCGCAAATCTTCTTCGTACGGAAGCTGTTGTCCCCAGAGCGCATAATAATTCTCTGCAAGGCTCGGCCGGTGGGGAATCAAGGCGATGATCTTAGGTGCGGCATTCTTTCGCGCGACGAAACGAGCCACTGCAATGTGGTCCATATCAAGCATCCCTTCAATCAGCGCCGCAAGGGCCTTTGCGGCGTTCGGTTTACTTGGTTCAGCCACAAAAATGTCGGTGCCACCGATAAACTTGGACCAGTTGATTTGAGATTTGTCAACAAACCCCAACAACTTGAGACTTTTTTCCGTCTGAAACTTGAACGAATCGACATCAGCTGACGAAAACGGAACACGTTCCATGCCGTAGCGATAGGCTTTGATCTGCTGATCCGGTGCGATTTCTTCATCCGGGTTTTGTGGCGACGTGTACCGTCGATCCATTCGCACCTTGCCTGATACTTCCTTGTCATGCGAGACTTGTGACTCCTTTACCAGCGTCGGCAGTGTTGCGGTCTTGGTCTTCAAGTAACAATACAATGGGATACCAAAATCCGACCCAATCTCGAGGGGTCCACGAAATTTTGTGGTTTGACTCACGGCCTTTTTCATGCCCTGCGCAAGCAACTGCATGCGTTTGGATGCCGAGGAGACATCACCTTGTACTTCTTTCGCAATCGATACAAGCATCTTTTCATTCTCACTCTTGATCTGCAACTCGGCCGATGGCGGCTGTAGCACGGGCTCAGCTTTTACAGGATCATCCATCGGTTCTTCCTTGTCGGTTGTGTGCTTGAAATCAATGCCACTACATCCACTATCATAAGTCATTTGATCCTATCAAAAAAGACTACAGAACAAAACGTACACAATCTGGAGCTTGACATCCATGCTCTGAATCATCGTCACCACCGACTCAACGTCCGATGCATCCGTCACTTTGGACGCGGCATCGGTAATCACTAGCAATTTCTTCTCATACTTTTTGCCTTCGGTCCGACGATGCATCAAATCCAATGCCACAATCAATCCATCCAATAAATCCGATGTCATGGCTCCTTCCGACGCTGGCACAACGTCTCGGAGCTGTTCACACATACTCAACGTTGGGGTATCGATCGACGACAACACCGTAACATGCTCGTATTCTCCTTCTCCTTGTTCTTCATTCAACTGATTGTCCGTTTCTATCATTCCACATATGAATAGCAACCACGAGTACAAGTGTAATGGCAATCTCTACCTTCTGTCCCAAACAATACAATCCCCACTTCATCTTTGGGTTTGAAAAACAACTAATAGAACGATCTTGTCAGCACCAGAACATACCACCACAAACCACAACGTACTTTTTGTTGCACTACACTCTCGACAGCAGCGATGGCAGCATCAAACCGCGTCGTCAACAACCGTGACGTCGGTGGCGATTCGCGCTTGAACGGAAGAGACGCCCGTTCGTGGAGCGCCGTGCGCATGGTCGGACCAGCATCGACCAACACGACCGTGGCTTCCTGTACCACATCGTAACCCACACGCATCAGCATCTAGACGTTCATAGAGACAGAGAGAGAGGTTACCTTGCTGCGAGAGCCCATTTTCGTCAATGCCGTTTGGTGCGGATGAGAAGGGGTTACTCATTACAGATCCAAGGATGTAATGAGTAACCACCAAGTGGGTTGATAGCAGGCAACAAATGTTGCACGAAGGTAAAGATTAAAACAGTGTTTACACATATTTATCCAAAACATGTTTAGAGGGTACGATCTAGATCATGGTTTTGATTTCTTGCGTGCCTTCTCTTGTTGTTCGAGTCGCTTGGCCTTCCGGGAACTCACCTTGTCATCAAACCCACGTTCGGCTAATTTCAGTTTGGCTACACGTGTCGCGGTGGTGACATCATTTAGCAATTTCAGCACATCTTTTTCAGGAGCTTGGGACTCGTAATCCTCCATTTTCTTGCCGGTCTTGGCTTCGATATTCTGTAACAAGGCAATATCATGCTGAGTCACCAGGGAAATCGATTGGCCATGACGCCCCGCACGAGCGGTACGACCAACACGATGAATGTAATCATCGGCATCTCGTGGTAAATCAAAATTAATGACGACATCAACTTCTGGGATATCAAGACCGCGACTCGCAACGTCGGTCGAGATCAATACGCGACTCACTCCGCCCTTAAACTTGCCCAGCGCAGCAAGACGACGATTCTGGGACATCATCGAGTGCAGCGTGACACATTTAGTGCCGAGTTCCAGGCCAATCTCTCCCACGAGCTCACACATTTTGCAGGTTGCGACAAAAATGATCATGGAGGTCTGTGGTTTCTGGGTCGCTGTAGGTATGGGCACATCCAGTTCACGACCACGACTCTTGTGCTTTTTGGATAATTTCTTATGGTCGTTTTCGTCTTCGTCCGTATTGGGTCCAAGGGACGCAAGGAGATACATGAGGTAGGTCATTTTGACTTGAGCTGGGATAAATAGATACTGCTGCTTGAGGGTTGTGACGGTCTTGATGGATGGTGTTGCATCAAAACGAAAAGCATTGGCCAACGACATTTGTTCCAGACGATCGAGATTTGCTGTCATGGTCGCGGAGAACAACAAGGTCTGCCGTTTCGTTGGTAAACGATCCAAAATGAAACTCAAATCTTTTGCAAATGACACATCGAGCAATCGATCGGCTTCATCAAGCACTACAAACTGGACAAGCTGCAAATTCGGTGGATTTGGACGGAGTAAATGATCATGGAGTCGTCCAGGTGTCGCGATGATAATATGCGGACGTTCTTGAAGCTCGAGCGCTTGTTTGAGCATATCGACACCACCGACGACGACAGCACACCGGACGCCCATGGAACTCCCAAACACATTAAACTGATCTGCGATCTGAAACGCAAGCTCTCGTGTCGGTGTCAAGACCACCGCAAAGGGTCCATACGGGTCTTTGCTGAGGACATGGAGAATAGGGAGTGCAAAGGCAGCGGTTTTACCACTACCAGTCTGCGCAACGCCAAGGACATCCCGCCCTTGGAGAATGGGTGGAATACAATTCGCTTGGACGGGCGTAGGACGACGAATCCCCACAAGTTCGCATTTCTTGACAATCCAGGGATCCAGACCAAGACTGAAGAACGAAATGAGGGGCGAGGGCGCTAGCGTTCCATCCATCAGGACCTTGTCGTGGACATGGTCGTTGTCTTCATGAGGTTTCGTAGAGGATAACTTGGTGGTGGTGCTTACGACAGGCAGTGGACGCGAGGAGGACGTGACTACTGCTGCTGTCGTTTGGTTGCTTTCAGCGCGACGTCGTTTGCCAAAGAGCACGCTCATGATGAACTGATGGCGACAGAAGGTCAAACGCAGTGATTGGTGGAGAGCCCGTTACCTCTGAAATGTAATAGTAGCTATTCGATATTCTATGAATTCCAATACCCAAACGACACTTCTATGGTGGACTGTAGTCATTGATCTTGATGGTGATAAACGCCACATTGAGAAGAATACAAATTGTGTTCAGAAAGAATTCTCATCATGGAAATTCTTATGAATGGATTGGTTTATAGTGGGTACAATGACAGCCATCACGGCTCATTTGCTGCATACCGTTCCTATCGAATGAAGAGGAGAGGAGAAATGACACATTCATGGTTTTGTGACATGCAGCCAGCAGCTTCTCATTCGGTCCATCCGCCAACAGTCTTATTAGTCTCGCATCGCAACCCACCACAAAGTGGTGAGGTGGGTCATCGCACGGTCTCACTGATCCCTCGTAACCCATGCACAAAACTGCTTCGTTGGCCCTCGAAAGTTCTTGAAATCATACGTACAGAGATGCATCGAGAATATACTGGGTATTCATCTTCTCAGTTTGCCAGTAGTGGGTCGCAAACGATGGATTGTGGTCAGATGATTCTCTATCCATGGCTCGATCTGAATTCTCACTTGAGTTTCACATCCATGACGATGGTGAAATAGATTGATGGAACGTAGCAAAGGTTACGACCAGCACTGGGATTGTATACATCTTCAGAAGATACTGAACAGATATCATGGTGGGCGATCCGCTATGACAGCCACACGTCCGAACACCCATGATTTCTCCGCCACCTCTCACTTGCTTCTCATATCCTAAGAATGATAACACCGACGCCCAGGATTTGCACCCACGATTAGTGCAGTGTACAGCAATATGATAAAGTCTTCGCAGGTTGGATAACGCCGGCCATTCCCACTACCAGGCACTTTGCAATTTGCCTACGAAACGCGACCTTAAGAGACTGCACAGCCAACTCACAACTTCCCCTACCACAGTATGACTGAAGGTTTACCAACATCGCGTACCGATGCCTTGAGCATTGTGTGTATTGGTATTTTCACCGTCTTTGTCGGTGAATCCCCGGCAAAAGGCAAGAAACTAGCTATCCTTGTAACGGTACTCGCCAATCTGTGGGCCATTACGAGTTCGGTACTCACATTACTTGACATTCATGAGAATCAGCATACGACCGAACCTCATCTTCGCGTCTTCACGTTTATTCTGTTGATCATGACTATGACTACCAGTTCGTTTGCGGTCTTGTCTTTTATTATATGTCACGATGAGTTCCGGGCGTTTGCCGCTGTGCTTGGATTGTTTACACTCCCCATCGCATTTGTGTTTGGGTTGGTGGAGTTGGTGCTTAC
>JAADWU010000712.1:0-10209 GCA_023336255.1 Pythium graminicola | reverse complement strand
TTCGTCGAGTCGGGATTGGAACCTTGCGCAAGTCAACTTCATGGCCAATGTCTCGCTCACCCTCGCCATCTTCATCATCAACAAATCGTACAAGCGCCGGCACGTTTTCTGGGAACATTTACGACCATTTGTCCCGCTTGCCGTTTGTCATGCACAACTCGTTGTCAGCAGTAAGCCGAAGTTTCTGTCACGTTCTGTGGCCACGACTCGTCAACTCAACTCACCACCTTTAGAAGAGTATAATGCACCGACTATTCTCAGTCAAGAGAGAGTCAGTCGCAGACCATCTAGCTTGACTCTGAATCACGAGAAACTCCACGACTTTCGATTCGTACCACTTGACCGCAATGTCGTGGATGCCAGCTACACCATCGCACGAAGGTTCTGCTTGTTCCAGCGGTTATCACTTGCACAGCTTCTTCTTCTCAGCCTTTGTGGCATTGTAGGGCTCACCTTCTCGATGGCTAGTATTCTTCTCATCTTCCTGGTCAAGACTCGTAACCAGGACCTGCTAAACGCATTCGCTGTCATCTCACACGTCGCCACAACGATGTACTGCTCCTTCTTCGCAGTCCACTACCAACGCGACTTGTTGGTCTTACTACTGAAGAATTTCGACTTCTGGTTTACCTCGCTCCAGTTCATTGTTGCCACGATTTGTCTCGCCGATCTTCTCGACTGGGACTTTCGATGTCTCAACTTGATCCCGTGGTCACTCTGGTTCTTGTGGTCACTCTTCACAGTTTCCTTACTTCCGACCTACAGGCGCAAACTTCGGTTCAAGAAGCGTTATGCAACCTCTGCGATGGTGGCCATCATTATCGCCATCATCATGATTGCGTGTAACTTGGTTTTTGACGACGGGCGCGTTCTTCACAATCGAACCATCGACCTTGGTACTCTTCGTGGCTTCTTTACCATCGTCATCAGTACGGAAACATTTATGGGGTATCGACTTGCCACAATCATGTTGTGGACGTGTCGGCTTGCATGGCGTCTTGGATGTCGTCCAGAAGGAGAGTTTGTTTTGCTGCGAGGTGCAATCGAGTATCGCAATCCATTCTTCAAACCAGATTACGAAGGACCTCAACACCTTGCTCGCGCGACAAACGCATTGCATTAGCCACCACATCTCGTGCAGATGGCTGATCACGCACAACCTCACACGACTTTCACATTGTCGAAACAAATCGAGTCGAAGCATTCTATAGGACAAAACCAAGAAAGACATTAATAGCATCAACGTGTCTTTCATATCTGACCTTGGCGCTCAAAGCTCTGAACACTCAAGTTGCGTAGGTTCAGAATGCACTCCACGGCGACTCGGCCGATAATGCTTCCTCTGCGAATGCGTAACCGCACTGACCACGACACACTGCGTGCCCAAGAGCAGTACTCATCCTTTCGAAATACACCTTTCGGTCATGTTAGCCTTGGTGCGTCAGTCTTGAGAATTTCACCCCTTTCGTTTTGATTTATCTTGGCCACTTGAGGTTAGATGAAGGGGGCAACGGAGGACCAGGAGATCTCTTTCGCGAAGAGTGGAATTCTTTGGCGACGCGAGCACAACATAGAAACCTCTCGCTCTACAAGTAAAAAATGTGAGAACGACCGATGACCAATAACGCACTGACGTCACGTCTCCTGCAGGAGTGACCGTAACGTCAACCCAACAAAGCCACCCGTAGTCGATGCAAGTTACTACGCAAATGGAGCCTACGACCTTGCGCTTCAGATCAACAAAAAGGGAAATAGAGCGTCAATGTTGAAATCACCTACCCCACGTTTTCAAATGGACGTTGAGACCAAGCGTGTCGGATCCTTGAGTGGTCCGGGATCGTATTCGCCTGAACTGGTATGATGCTGAGCTTGCTTCTTGTGAGTCCTTATTCACTCTAACGTGCCGTATGTGAAGTTCACCGGTGCATTTCCAATCCTATGCGAACACATAACGCCGTCAAAGGTGCGAGAAGACAAAAAGCGCACTCAACTCAACTTCGAGCGAGCGTTTGCAATCCTTCCGTTGACATCAGAGTCACCACGTAGTGCCGAGTTGTCTGGAAGTCGAAGTGGTGCGCCTGTGAAAATGTCCGCACGTGTACAAAGTTCTTCGCCTGGACCTGCATCATCAATACCACAATGTGTCGATAGCGTGGATGCAAGCGAGTGGGAAGGACTTCAGAGCACTCCATTGAAGCCTGCGTTAACACCGGGAAATGTCTACTCTCACCGAGCGAATCGTGAACTTGTGCTTCACCACACCAAAACTTGAATGCACGTCATTTAACCGTCATCAACGGAGTTGTAGCAATTCGCACAGACGCGAACGACGTCGTAGTAACCAAACTCAGGAAGATTCATACGGTTGCTTGTACATCGACCGCAAAACACGAACCCACAACAGCGACAGTGATGGCGATTGCGATAGAAGGATTTGAACTTCTTCTTGCACTTTTTGCAGCACGGTGCATCGGCGTCGCGTTCCCACAGCGGCTGCGGGTTACGAAAACTGCTCGAAATCACTTTGTTGGTTGTCAGAAGTGGAGCGCTTCCCGGGATGAAGTGTCGATCGCTCTCTTCACTTGGACTTGGCTGCGTATTGCGTCGTCCAGCGGACGGTGACGGAGATCCACGTGACGATGACGACGACGGGGAAAACCCACTCGGTGAGTTGAACCGATCGCCGCGCCCAAAGCTGGTACGGTGGCGAAGACTTGATCTTTGTCTATTCGCTGAAGGAGAGCTTGCTTTATCATTGTCGGCAAGTGCGCTCTCAGGCAAATTGTAGTTGTAGCACCGAAAGATACGCATCATGAAATTTGCTTCGTCTTCCTTGCTTGAAACCTGGCTGTTCAGCTTAGCTAATTGAGACTCCAGTTGGTGTACAGTCTTCTTCAATGCGTCATGCTGGCTGACTGGAGGCTGTTGACGCTGATGATGATTGCTTGGAGAACGTGTCACTAGACTTTGCTGCGGTGAATTAGTTTCGCTTGTCGCTTGATGCTGTGGTTTGTCACTTGAGCCTGAGATGTGCCCCATCATGGTGAGAAGACTGTTCTTCAATCGGATTGAATTACTCCGTCCACGAGACACAGACTTCCGTCGGACTTGATTGCCTCCTTGTGAAGCAGAGTCCCCTTCAGCAACAGTCTCGTCGAAACTCGTTGCGCGTCCTTGAGCCTCAGCCTGCAATCCCCCTGTAGCGCTACTCAAATCACTGAAGTCAACTGAAGCAGCAGCGGGCCGCTTACCCACATGCGCTGGTGACGACTTGATCGCACCTTTGCTTCCTCTCCCTTCGCTGTTGCGACCATTTGATTCCATGTCTGGGTACTTTAAGTTCATACTTCGTGCCATGCTCGCAATGTCAGCTCGAAGTTGGATTGCACGGAGTTCCAGTCGCTGGTCTGCACTGAGCACTGCGTAAACACGCGATAGTTCCGACTCTTGTTGACGGATGAGCTGGAGCATTTCGTACTCGCGTTGCTGCAGTCGCATGTGACTGATCGCTTTCTGATACTGACTGCACCACAGTTGCATAATCCGGACACGACACACAGGTAGCATCGGTTCCATTCGGGCTCCTCCGCTTCCTTCTCCGTAACCATCTCCTCCGTTGAAGAGGGGATTCAGAAACTGATCCGTAGACGCACGAATCACGTCCCATACACTGACACTTGGCACGTTTAGCAGGAAAGTCATACGTTCACGCTCTGAGTTCATCTGGAAAGTTCCATACCATGATGAATACACTGCATCAGCGATGGACGATAAGAACAGCTCATTGAACTGAAAGTGCGTAGGGAACTGGAGAGTCAGTTGATACACTGCGTCGAGAAATTGTTGGAAAATTGGCGACGTCTGATCCGATGTAGGGTGTCCACAGCGTTTCTTGAACATATGACCAAATGAGCACCAATCTTTCTCGATCAAAATCGCAAATCCCTCCAGTGTACGGAAGAACGGATCCAGCATAAGTTGTGCAAGAGATGTCAGTTGCGCAGTTCGATCCCAACCATCACTACAATGCACTAGTACCGCGTCACCGCGTTCCAAATGTGTCGCAACTTCGGACGCTCCTTGGAGAATACCGCACACATACTCAAGCCAATGACTCTTCTGAACGGCACCGAAAAAATTCGAATCTTCCACTTCGTACAGAGCTTGTGTAAGACCGTCGAACGCATTTCTCACGGCGTGAATATTGTCAATGCCCATGAACGTAATTGACGCAGTCGGTACTCCATCTCGGTCGTATTGCTTGACCGATTCGTGTCCTTTGCCTGCAAAGGCATTGCTCTTTGCATTGATTTCGGGACGCGCGTCAACAATATGCAACAAGCTAGTCTTCTTCGGAGTGGTCGATGGTGAGCGCCACGCAGCGTCAGCTGTGATGGCGGAGTCACGGATTGCCCAAATCAAGTCACGATCGTGAGCGTTGTTGCTTCGTAGTACACCAGTATTGGGTTGGCTGCTTCGACACAACGGCGCACCGGTTCGTGGATGGACCCACGTCAGCGCTGGGAAACGATTCTTGCTCCGGAAACGAGCTGCTTCTCGGATAACCTCGTCGGGGAGCGCTGCAGGAACCAAAATAGTTGCAGGATACGACGGACACAAGTCATACTTGAAGTTGGCACGGCACACACGCCACCGAGGATGATCCAGAGCGCCTTGGCGTCGGAACTCGACATCTGCATCATATCGAATGCGTCTTCGCACTGCCATTTGATGAACCGTAGGTGCTGGAGAGGACTTCACCAAATCTGCTCCACTCACTTTTATCGTTGCCTCGCTCACGTGATGCTGAAGGAGTAGCGGGCGTTCAGGTGTGCTGGTTTTCACGACAGACGCTGCAGCAGGAAGCAGAAACTCATTTACAACCTCCGAGTGGTCGTTGGGATTGCACTGCGTTGTTGAAGCTCGCGACAAAGCTGGTTGGGGTTTGATTGCAGTACCACCGGATACAGGAGCAGGGCTTGCTGGTTCCATTGGTTCGTAAAACTTGGCTATATCTTCTGGGGTCTTGTCATCCTTATGGTCAAGAATCAAATGGTTCAGATCATAAGGGGCGCAGAATGTGTTCTCCAGCTTCAACCATTCGATCTCACCAACAATGTTCTGGAGCTGCTTGGTTCGTTTCACTTCTGCATCTCTTGAATAATCCCTTACCGAGTCCCGAAGTCGGGAGATCGGTGATAAGGTCACGTGGTAATGACCTGCGTCCATGTTCTCAAGTTCCAGAACGGTAACAGTGTTCACGTTACTGCCGCGTTTCTGCTGCGAGATGGAAGCCTTGAGAATCTTGCCGATAGAGATGGTGTGAACATCTTCGTGCACAAGGCCTTTCACTTTCCGATACGGTACGACCCAAAGTCGATAGTTTGTAAGCACCAGCGTCGCCAAAACTCCTTGGTTGGATTCATTCACGTGAAATGTGACCGTGACTTCTTCAACCATGTGCAGAAGCTTTTCGTTCCACGGGAACAAGCAGTCTTTCGGTGTCCCAGCGTGCATGGCCGCAAGTTCTTGTTGTCGTACGTTCAAATCTGGGTGCCAACTGCGAGGGAGATGATGATATGCATGCTTGAAGCGTGGATTTTGAGGCAAAAAAATGTCGTGAATATTAGTCCCGTACGGCAAGTTGATAAAATACTTGAGATCACGTTCTTCAAATTGCACAGCACACAACACGCGTCCCTTGGCAACAGCTCCTTTCACCAACAACGACCAGATCAATACCGGCTTGATCACATCCATGACATTACTTGGCGTTGATGTTAACGACGAACTCGAACTTCCTGTCGGTGTCGAGACCGTAGCTGCTGTGACTGACGACGCACGACCTGAAAAGATCGAACTCGTATCTTCTGTGCTACGTGTGATTGCACCAAACGAATTCAACGATCGACTTCGACGATGCATTTCGTTCCCAGCCCGACGCGTCGGAGTTGCTGCATTTAATGGTGACTTGTTCGCTTCCCCAATTGAATCCATTGGTAATTGACTCGACGAATGCATCGTCTTGACGGGTATATGCTTGGATGCCATGGATTTGGCTTCCAATTCCTTGAGTCGTTTTTGATACTCGGCCACATGTGGTCGCCAATCCGGAAAGGGAACACGCATGGCTCCCAAAAAATCATTGGCCGTGAGTTCATCTCGATCCCACACTTCAAGCATAATATACATCCATCCCGCATGAACAAGGGGGATCGCCACTTCATAATCCCATCGTGGATTTAAATTTCGTTTCACACGAGGTGTGACCCCCACTTCGCGCCCATCGTAAAAAATACGAACAAAGGGATCACTAGATCCACTTAAATCCGATGCTGGTAAATTCTCTGCCCGTAAGACCTTGAATAACATGGTTTCCCTTGTCAAAAACGTTCCAATGAGCCCAAAAAATTCAGGAAATGCGTGAAATCGGACGAAGAAAACGAATCCAAGACTGAGACACGAGGATACGATCCGCAAGACGTCGGAATGGGTGTTTTTGTGCGTCTTCTCGTGCCCACACGTCTTGGTTTCACGTCGTCGGTCGTACGAAGATACGAGCGGACTTGCCTCTCGATCGTGCCTTGGGTTGTGGTGTCGCTTCCAAGGGGAAACGCATTCGATAGCGTACTTAGCACTAAGTACGGCATGAAACCGAACTTAGTAGACCTGAGATGGCTTGAAGTTGGTTATGTTGCAGGAACTATCCCCGAAGGAATGAACGCCATGGGGGTATAGTACTCGACACTGCCACGAATGAGAATGAGATCATCATCATGAGATCGTAGTGCTTTCCAGACCAGACGTAAACTCCACGTCAATACGGTCGTCATCCGCCCCACGAGAAAGGTTGACGTTCGAAATGTCACATCAAACGAGCCCCAGGTGACAGTGAGCAAAATGCGATCGTCCAACGCATCGTACGAGCTAAAGAATAGCGAATAGACGATCCACACGAGACCAAGCATGATAGTCAAAAGCACAGGAATCCCAAATGCTTTTTTGAAACAAAAGCGATCCCGATGTTCTGGGACCAACGCATCCCATAGTAAAATCCAATGAAACCAAAGATCCCACGCCACCAATGCCAAACAACGCAGATCCCAGTGCATCATATCGGCCAAACAGAGACAACCGAGATGAAATTGAAGCGACGTAAACATAAAGTCGAAATTATGACGAAGAGCACGAAGGATATCACGTTGGTAGCTCCCAACAAAGGAACCGATAAACAGAGTCGTGCAGACAAGCGACCCAGCAGGGACCATCGTGAGGGTGTGGCGTGGTAAGGACAACAAACCGAGATAATCATGAAACCCTACATCAGAGCCAAGCTCCGTGGGAAGGTACATGGTGAATGCAGCCAAGAGGAGGCCAACGATTCCACTTGTGTAGAGCAAAACGACTTGGAATAGTGAGAGTCGCTGCAATGGGGTTAACCACGGGATCAATGAATTGCGTAAATCCAAAAACGCCAAGGTTGGTGTCACAATACGAACGGGTTGGAGTGTGGAGGTCCATGCCTCATGGGACGCACGAGGCTCGTGGTGTGAAGTAGTTTGTCCAATCTCCCCCATTGGCAGAACCGAACTGGATTGTCGTAACACTTGATCGTCTTTATCGACAATAAAGTTATGAAGTTGATGGACGGCACTGCGATTGTTGGGCATCATACGTCGCAAGATCAAATCCCAATGAATCGTTGAACAAGGGACAATACGATCCTCCAAGAATGCGTTGGAGAAAACATGTCGACGACGAAACGTTTGTTTGGCAAAGAAAATCACCAGTGTGGTGTTGAGATTGAGAAACCAATTTGCGAGTGTAAAATGGATTTTGTTTTCAGGAATCACCGCCTTGAAACGATTGGGATCAATATCCACGATTCGCCACGTACATACCGCAATAATTGCCAAAATCGCTGGAAACCATGCCAAAAGGGTACGTGCGCCGAGGACAATCGTACGAAAATTGGCGTCCATGACAACAGCGAGCATATTGATACCAAAACAAGCAAGACACCCTGCGATTCGTGCATCATCAAAGAGAATGGAAGCAATGATCCAGTTGTTGGCACTTGTGATGGTAAAAAACCAAAATTCGTGCTGGGTCGCCAACAATGCGAGCACATCGGCACTCATAATCAATGGCGAAAGGATAATAATGGGAAGACAACCCAAGGCAGCAATGGGTGTGACGATGCGACCGATGGAGCGTGGCGCAGCCCATTGCGCGGCAAAGATCGCCAATAGACAAATCCGCGTGATGTTCGAGAGACGAGCATAGTGCACTTGCATCCATTGAAGGACGCGATCGTTTGCTGTTGGCCCTATAAACCGTCGAGCAGGTGTCGCTTCGAGATTGAGCATGGGTGGTTTTCGTCGCATACTCACTTCGTAGAGACTACGAAGATCGGCACTTGTGCGTGTGTTGGTGGTTTGCAAGTCGACGCGGCCCCAGGTTGGCCTCACTGCCGCTACCATTTGTATCTCGCGAGGTGTTCTACGTGGTTGTGCTTGATTCTACTCCGTACAATGGCTAATTTGGTCCATAAGGGTTGGAATAGCTCGTACTATCTCTGGCGGTTTTCTATGTGGTCAAGGTGGACGGTCAGACCACTGTCTAGCTGAACTCGCCTAGCTTGTGAGTCCATTCGTCGAGTGCTAGGCGTGTGTATCAGAGCTTCAAACACATTGACTCTTGTCTAGTTCTCTAGTGACCTCAGCCGTTGGTTCATCCAATGTTGCGTGCGACCCCTCTTACGAAGGGTGCAATATCACTCATTCATCTGTGTTCCTGCCTGATTGAAGACTCGATCGAAGCTCCAGCTATCAAGCCTTGTGAGTATCTATGGCTTTATCTTCAACAGGTTGGAATCACCATCACGTGATCCACTTCATAGAGAACATTCTTTCAAGCGAATAACGCCAACATTAGTTTGAACTCATCGCCGAGTGCACGAACCACTTCATTGTAGCCAGGCTATGACAGAAAAGACTCCAAAACACGCTTGAAAAATGCGCATCCTGTTGTGCATGTAGTGCTTGTCTCTTGTACCAGAACCTCTCTTTTTCAATACGAAATCCATCTTGACCGTTCCATAAGAGCAACAGTCTCACCTAATACCTTTGAAAGTGAATGTTTCGCGCCATTTTGGGCTCATCTTTCTGACACGTGAGCATGATCGTGACCACAGAAGAAAAGGGAGCACGACGTCGTCGTGAATGTACGCAACGGTCGATTGTGATGCCATCTATGTATGTTTCGGGATTCGAAAGCTTATGGAGTGACTGGTTTAGCACTTTATGTGGGCGTGGCACGACGAGCATACATCGTTTTAATTCCCTAGAAGCACATCCTTCAGATCCACGATAGATCGCTGGATCGATCCTCCATCAATAGACCAAAGGAGACTCAATCTTGCACAGTGAGGAATGAATTTAAATGGTTTATTCTCATCAGGCGACTCAACCAACGTATACTACACAACATCACACCACATGAGTGGGCTCTACAATCTACATTTCTCGGGAGACTTTGCACCATGTGACCCCCATGAACGTGGCGATATCAAATGCCGGGTCATTCACATCCACAGCTTGTGCATCCTCGAGTTTCTTGCGGTATTGAAGCGCTTTTCGTGCCAATGTAGCGCTGGTACTACATATCGAATCGTCTTCTTGCGCAGCGCGAACGAGACGTTCCATATTCGCAATGGCATTCTCACACAAGGCATCATCACTATAGGCAATTCGGATGCGATGCACCAAGGCACCGGCAGGAAGCGACTTGGCACGAGGTCGTTTTGACAACGGAATCTTGGTGAACGGGGGATTCTTGGTGTTGTTAGGCATCGTAAGTATCTTGGTATTTCGTAAGGTGCGCTCGAATCCAAATGGTAAATGATACCAGAAAGCGAAAGGGGTCTATTACTTGAACGTGAGAGGAGCCCATGAGCAACTCTCAGGTCCCGTGTCTTTGTGCTTCGTGCTGATGCGGCGGCATTTTGGGGAGAACATCGAAGGAATGAACTTGTATTCGAGACACTTCAGACGAGTCCAGCGTGACAATACCCGTGGTTTTACAACCCCGACTTCAACATCCAAAAGCTTCGTCTCTGTTCGGAAAGCGAGTGATTGGTGAGTAAAGTGCTGCAGTAGCCAATCACAGTTTTTGTCACGCTAATTGCCAGCTTCCATTGAAACATAC
>JAADWU010000711.1:0-10210 GCA_023336255.1 Pythium graminicola | reverse complement strand
TTGCTCTTCTTCTTCCGTTCTGGTGTCGGAACAGATTGCGAATAGATGAGCTGAGACGAATCGTTGATAAAATCTCGATCCTCATCATCCATCTCGACGTCCTCATCGTCATCGTCACTACCAGTGCTCGGTGCTTCAACCTCATCATCGATAAACATGCGTGCAAGTGCCTTTGCTTGAGCTCGTTTACCTTCCGCATGTTGCTGTGATCGGCGCACACGCTTAGCCCAAGGAGAATTAAAAGCTGGTGATGTACGCTCCGTAGATCCATCGTTGGGTATTGCGGTGTCGTATTTTCGCTTCAGTCGCCGGAACTGCTTTCGTTGTTTCTTCGATGAGTCAACTTGGCTCGCAAGCAAAGCGCTTGGGGACGCCACTAATCGAGCTGGAGATCGGGTAGGGGTTCCGATTCGTACTCCAGTGATGCCCAGTTCTAAGAGTCCATGATGGTGTTGTTGCTTCTCGGCTGGTTTCCAAACAGCTTCGGACTTGTTGTGGAGAGGGCAATATGCGATGAACAGAGTTTTGTCAATTGCATCTTCCTCTTGGTCCAGCTGCACAAGTCTGTAGTTCTGATCAGAAGCAGCAGAAGCGCAGCTTACATGAAATGCATTCAAGCATCGTTTATGAGCGCATTGAATAATGCCGTAACCACGTTTTGAATGGCAAAGCAAGCAGTTCAATGCTTTTCTGTCCGGATCAAGCTGCCCGAGCTGCCCAAGAACTAGCTTCTTCGCCTCGAAATGAAACCGCAGTTCGGGGATCCACATGAAGCATTGCACATGAACCCATAGTTGACATTCAGTCTGCCTCATCGCAAACGACAAGCTACGCATCGGGCACAAAGCACAGCGACGTGGCTTCGGCTTTGTTGTGAGTTTGCCTTGCACAGAGAAATGCGTACAAGACTCGCAATACCACTCGTCACTCGGTAGAACAGGGATACCGTAGCAAAACTGATGAACGGCCGTATCACATCCGTCGCAGAAGACAATTGGGTCGTCATCGAATGATTCGTACTCAGAACAAACTGAGCACGGCTGTCCTTGGATACAACTCACTTGGGTACTGCGGTGTTGGCTATCCCGTTGTTCAGCTTTCGACACTCGCACGTTTTCAGCAACACCTAGGCGAGCATCGCGGAGTTTTTCTGTTGACTTCTTGGACATGACATGCCTTGGAACGTGTGCAGTGACCGGAGTGCTCTCTTTGGAAGGTGTTTCACCAGGCTTCGGTACTTCAGTCGTGGCAACTGGACGGCCACTATCCTCAGGAATTGGAACGCGAAGTGCCAGTGACCGTTTTGGCTTCGTGGCTCCAACTGCATGGGCAGACTTCACACCAATACTTGCAAAACAGTTTTTAACACCGGCGAGGGGTCGGCTATTCCTCGTTCCCGGACAATCACCATTGCAAACGTCAGATATCGTAGTCCTGGTCAATGTCTCGGAAGCGTTTTCTGTGACTGGGTTGAACGCGTCGTCTTGTGGATGGGTACAGGGCTGGGAATAAACGACTGGGTCAATCGGGGAGCTTTGCTTCACGTGCAGAGTTTTGGACGCGGATTCTATCACCGTTACTGGTCCTGACGAAAACATGTCAACGAGACTTGGTGGAGGTGGAACACAGTCCTCTTGTGTGGTAGATGGCACCGTCGAAGATACCTTGCATTCGTTGACGTCATCAAACATCAAGCGACGGGCAATACGTGGGAAAGAAAACTGAAACTCTGCGCAATCCTCTGGAGGAATTGACGGTTCCGGTTCTTCAAAGGGGGATTTGGTTGCACCAATACTTTGATTGCTTAGCATCTCATTCAGCCGCTCAATGAGGCGTTCACCTCGCTCCAGAAGCGCTTCATCAATAGCGTCACGTGGTTTGTCAACTTTTTTTCGAACTTTTCGTCCACTGCCAACGGAACTACGTCTCTTTGGAGAAGGAGATGGCTTGCCTGTGATCGTTGTTTGACGAAGTGGTGACACCCGCACTCCACCCGCACTGCCATTCTCAGATTCTGTAGTAGTGAAGGCCCGTAGGTGGCTGATTCCAACAACTCTGGGTGTACGCGCTCCTTCGCTTCGAACAGGTGTCGCAGGTTCTGGCGCTACCGGACCTCCGCTGGGTGGAGGACTGTAGTGCATTTGATGATCATAATCCTTAGCATCATCTGGATCGCTGAACTCGAGCACTTCATCGTTTTTCTGGCCAATGACGGAATACGCATCCAACGTAACTGTTGGTCGTGGTTCAACTCTGCTCTTTCTGAACTCGTCGTCGTGCAATATCCCGTTAATTCTTCTCACAAAGGTTCGGAGCACTCTGGATCTGTCGCTCCTGATACCATCTTGTTCGTCCGGCCTACGCTGTCGAAGAAGACTTTTCCGACTTCCAGTGATGGAGAGAAACTCATGCCGAGGTGTTTCAGTCCAGTCTGCCGGGCTATACTTGCCCCGAACAATGCTTCTTTCCAACTCGTTCAGCTTCCACATTTCCCTCCTCTCTGCTACCCCGTCCCCACCTACTCTTGTTGAGCGCGACACAGTTTGCTTTCCAGCGATTTGGGATGCGTGGAATTCAGGGATGTCCATCTCCAACGCAGCAAGCTCAGGTGAAACATCGTGTGGAATCATTCGCGCGCACTTTCCGTACACAAACTTGCTTTTGAATGTGGTCAGTGCTCGACTCACTGTTTTTGCGGACGCAACACTTCGGGCCAACTTCTTTTCCTCATCACCTTCTGTTACAAGAATCACAACCTTACCGACACGTTTTCGACCTGTACGCCCCATACGTTGAATCATCCGCACTGGTGATGTCAATGCATCGAAGCTTACAATCAAATCGACTTCACCAATATCTAGCCCTTCTTCAGCGATACAAGTCGCAACAAGCACGTTGAACAAACCGGCCCGAAACTTTCGAACAATTTCTTGCTGCTCCTTCTGCGTTTGTCCTTTGCTTTCCTTGGCCTTGCCTGAAGCACCTTGGCCAATAAATTGTTGTGCTTTGACGAGTGGAGACAAGGGTTCCAACAGTTTGACGATCTCCTGCACACTAGTTCGGTACTGAGTGAACACGATTGCTCGAGTGCTGGATTGGCCAGCTGCATGACGTTGAAAGTGTTCATGTAGAACTTCACGGAGCTTGAGCAACTTGGGGTGACTTGGGCTACTACTTTCTTCACCAGTTATATGCTGGAGGCTTAGAGCCAAAGCTTGAAACTCGGTAGACTGAAGTAGTTCTTTCTTCGACCACGAAAGCCGTTTGCCTTTCTCCTGTTCCTCAGTCATGAAATCATCCAGCCATCCCTTGAAACTGGAGAGTCCGTGTGCCGTCAATAGATCGCGCGCATGGAGAAGGGTGATCAAAAGTGCAAGATCACTTTCAGAACTGCGTTGGGACTGGTAGTTTGGACTTGTGCGGAATCGCTCACGCATCTGCAGAACATACCATCGTGTTAATCGTTCCGGATCCTTGTGCTGAATGATGTTGTTGACAAGCAGCCTCTGAGTAATCCTCTCAAAGACTTGTAAAAATATCTTCTTTGTCTCGGCGATTTTTGAGTTCAGACTGCACTTGATTACCTCTTCCTGTCGCGCATGCGTGTATTTCTTGACATCCGTATCATCCGCGGATCGACTTTCAATATGCGTAATGCGTAGATTTCGAACAACATCTTGGATAACGTCAAACTTGGCACCAGGCGTTGCTGACAGTGCCAGAACTCGAAAATGCTTCGTGGCCTTTTCAACTTCTTGGATAACACCACAATAGGCGTAATTGCCGGTTGCGCGATGCGCTTCATCGACTACAAGACATACCAGTCTTTCCGCATGACAAATACCACGCTGTAAATCATTCTGCATGCTCTGTGGTGTGCAGAAAAACACTCGTTTGGTGCTCCAAAGTATTTTGCGTGTCGATGGAGGTACATTTCCTTGCAACTCCGCAGTGTCATGAAGAGGAATGCCCATGATCTCGTGGCAAGCACCGATCTGCTGAGCAACGAGAGGCTTAGTGGGAGCCATGAACACTATCTGACCTTCTGGGAACCAGCGATAAAAATTGTACATGACGACAGACGCGATCAGTGTCTTGCCCAACCCTGTTGGAAGTGACACGAGCGTATTGTGGTACAGCGCCCTCTCGGCGATTGTGAGTTGATATTCGCGGACAGAGTAGTTCGTTGGATACACAAATGTGCGCGCAGCCTCACGGTCAATCTGTGGGTGATGTCGCAGCAGCGGCGTGTCGATTTCTGATAGATAGCGCATTTTCGCAGACGGATCTTCTCCTTTGTGCCGCAGTCGAGCCGCAATGGCCATTCCGGATGCATTGTTGTCGGGCTCGTCGGCTTCATCACCCACAAAAGAGCTTCCGACGGCCATGGCGTTCGAACTTCTGGATGTGGGTGGGGTACGACTTAACCACTTCGTGCTATTCACCGTAGAGTTCACTTTGGTGTGTAGGATTGTGCTTGGTCGATGAGTTGCTGACTCTGTGGTAGTATTCGTTCGTGTAGCCGTGGTTGTTGTCGGCATGACGCCTGTCTTGGCAAATGGCAATGTCGCCTGCACCGTCTTTTTGGGCTGCGACAACACCGACGACGGGGCTGCTGGGCCTGTAAAAAACGAAGCGCTAGTTGTTCCCACCGCCGACGGTGCCGCTGACGCGTAAACCTGTCCTCGCGGAGTGTTGCAGATACTGCAGGTCGTCCGTGCGGCACTATTGAGCAGCGTACACGACCGACAGGCCCACTGGGCGTTAGCTCTGGACGTATCCTGTCGGTTCTGGAGATGCGACGTCTCCAACGCATCGATTGTGGACCACACGGCGTCGTCCCAGTCGTCGTCGTCGTCCATCATTTTCAGAAATGTTGCCGTGGTCCTTCCCGCGCAAAGGCAAATTCTCGCTATTTTCGACATTTTTGACATTTCGTACTTAAGCGAGTTCTCTACTTGATCTCTTCGTGAAACGACCATCATCGCACGAACAATGGCCCGAAGTGGCGACGCACAGGCGCTGGGCCATGTGCTCTGTCGGTATTTCTTTCAGGCGATGATGGTGGACGAAGACGCGCCACCGGAAGAGTACAGTTCCGCCCTACTGCTCTCGGCGCAGCCCACGCTCAGGGAACTCGAGCGCAAGTTCCCCTTTGAAGGGAAACACCACTTTCGTGTTCAGGTCCCGACCAAAGACAGTTCGTACTGCTGGCTCGATCTCACCGATCCCGATCGACTTCTTCCCGTGACAAGAGGTCAATTACGCGTCAAGGTGTTGCAACTGTCGGTCGATTTCAATGGAAGTGAGTCACTGGATGAATACAATGTCGATCAGGTGGATGTGCCGGAAGATCGCCTCTACGATGCATACTTCCACACGCAAGACACTGGGAAGCAAGCATCTTCGCGCCCAATGGACAGTGGTATCTCTTCAGCTCAAGACGTCGGTGCCGTTCTTTCGGGGGTCAAGAAAGCGCTTGCCTCGAAAATGAAGCAATCAGGCCTTGGTCAAAGTCTCCAAAAGAAATGGGACAAAGTGCTTGGCTCTGCATCCTCATCGAACGCACCGCCGACGGCTGCATCGCTGGCCCAACTCGCAAGATTGGTCGGAGCCATGAAAGCACCACTCTCCGAATCCAATCGAGAACATGTCGAGCAACTACATCGCCTCTGGGTGACCTGTTTCGATGCACAGCCCTTCGCGCTTCGTGGCGAAGCATGGAGCACGCTTGGGTTTCAGATGGGAGACCCACTACATGAGCTTCAGTGCCTTCTTCCGTTGCAGTGTTTCGTGTTCTTTCATGAGGTGCATCGTCAAGTCGCACTTCCGATTCTCAATGAGCAAGCTGCACCCGGGAATCCTGAAACTTATTCCTACGCTCTCGTCGGCAGCAGGGTGGCATATGTGCTATCTGAGATTCTACAGCTCAAAGATGGTGCTTGCCTTGGCCTTGAGCGTCCGTTCTGGCGTCTGTTTGAGGATCCAATCGCCTTCTTCGAACTCTTTTCCATCGTGTTTCGTGCGTTTGACGAGAGCTGGAAAGCGCGGAGCTCAAAATCGACCGAGATTGCTTTTCACATGGACTATGCTTCAGATTTTGCCCAGGAGCTGCTACGTCGAGGGCCAGACAGTGTCTCGTCACTCGTCGAACATGCCCATCAAATGCAGAAATGGTAAAAGAGACAATAGCACAGGAAGACGGTGGCGAGCGGTGCCAACGAAACACATTGTATTACATACGCATACATATCAGTTTGGCGACCATTTGTGCGTTGTAGCCAGGCGGACAAAATCTGCCATCGTTACGGTTGATTGGCTTAACAGCATGGTAAGCTCGGAGGTACCAACTTGAGTCTTCTCTAGGAGCTTCTTAAGGATTGTTCGCCTTTTATCTTCCGACTCGACGTGATTAATGACAGTGCTTTCTTCTCCTACTTGGGACTACAACAATAGCGTTAGCAGAGCCCAATGGACAACATAACCAACGAGATCGTACCAGCGTCTTGTGGTCAAGGGCATGCGTCAGAACTTTCCACAGATCATGGTAAATTGAGACGACTCCCGAGGTGCTGATCCCGACAATCACTTGTTGTGGGTTCGTATTTGACTCCATCAAGACATCAGCTTGTGAAATGCACATAACTCCGTCAGTGACTAAGCGAAGCGTCTCATAACAACACAAGCTTACCACAAAACATCGAAGAGGCCGGCAATACCATACGAAAATGAGCGATATGGTGCGGATCTTCGATCACATAAAAGATTCCGCTCCAGCTGCACGCTAGAATCTGTGATATAGCGAGAAATCAGTGGTAAAGAACAACAAAACGCTAACCAACGATAGCGAACACACATACGGCGTCAACACTCTCCCTCACTTGAACTCGATCCATCCCCACAATGGCTTCAGGCAGCTACAATGACGCATGTTAGACTAGTGCATACTAAATGCTATCACGGCAGATAAAGATTCACCTCGTAGCTCCATACAAGGTCACCATTTTCCGCGAGAACGTCGATGCGGCCACTCAAGGATCCACAGGCGACACAACTTTCAGCTTGTCCCTTTACGCGTACGCCGTCCACTAGAAATGTCATGGCACCGTCGTCAAGCGCACGCGACGGCACGCGCCATCGTGACGCGGACACAACGCCTTCATCACTAAGCTGGAGTTCAAATACTTCGCCAGTCGTGCACCGTGCGCGGATTTGGGGAATCGACATGTCGCTGCTTAAATCAACAAACGACTCGATCTCATATCCCAGCGAACATGTATGCGTGTGGCGATGTCCGCCATACTAAAAACCAAGCGAATGCGTTAGTGAGAGATAGCAGTTCTTGACGACGTGGAAGGGACGAACATACGGCGTTCGGGTCATTCGAGTAGACGAGAATCGAACCTTCGCGCGTTCCAAAGACGACAAACCCACGGTGGAGCACCACGTCCGCTACGTTCAGCGCAACTCTCTGTAGATCCAGTCCAGTCAATTGATGAGAAGCTCACATTCAGTGTCCAAGGTCCGCAACCACCAACTTACAAACTCAGCTGACGGATAGAAATCGTCCCCGCTCTCTGTCGCTTGAATCACGAAACACGAGCCGTCCGCTGTCGCTACAAAAATGCGCATCTGGATGTACCCAACAAACGACATTGATACCTTAAACTCGGCAAAGGCATCCTGACGATACATACATCGTTGGGCATCGCCCCATCGGCGCAGATGGCGGTGACGCAGCCATTGACACGGCATTCCTGCTTCTTGAGAAAGCGCGTAGGCGAGATCTACATACCACCGCATTAGAAACTACAGCAGAGTGACTGGGTACGGAGCTGTCATTTATACCTTGTACACCGCGACGGCACCACTCACGGCGCCAATGACAAGATCATGAAGGTCGTCACCGTCGACGTCCACGACGGCGTGCGCATTGGGCAGAATTTTATCGTCCAGCTGAGTCACAAACGTCGGAACGATTTCTAACTACAAAGCAGATGTCATGAGTGCGTGGTGATGGAGAAAAACACAGAGATTTGGAAGCCCACATGCTGCATTTGATGGAGACGTTATCAAATGATAGAGGACGGTATGAAATCAGTGCATCGGAGATGAGAGGTTTTCCTGCGACGTTTGCCAAAACAGTGACGCGGACGGATCTTTGGCGCATTTCTGCTCCTGCGCCACATCCGACGGACCACCGCATTGGAATGCACGCCACACGCTCGATCCACCGCATCACGACCATTGCGCGCAATGCTGTGCGCCGAGAGGCCAGCACGTTGGCACGGAGAGGCGTAGCGCCGACCATCGCGCGAGCGTTGGTTGGATCTGGCGCATGGCAGACACCTCACACTACGTGTATGCGAGGACTCCAGACCACGCGTTCGTTCTCGCAGGAACACGCGGGCGACGGGGACAAGCGCAAGGCGGTTGAGTCACTCAACGTGAGCAAGATCGCCGTCATTGGTGGTGGCAACATGGCCGATGCTATCGTGACGGGTGTGCTTTCGAAGAACCTCCTTGCTAGCGAGAAGATCATGGTATCGGATCCCAACCCACGTGAGTCAACAGAGACGTTGGTAGAGTGGATGATGTCATCACCGCTAACAAAGCTTGGGTATGTGATGCTTACAGATAAGCGCAACAAGTACAAGGCGCGCAAGATTGGAACGAGTGATCGAAACGCTACAGCTGTGAAGGACGCCGACGTCATCGTGCTGGCGGTCAAACCCCAAATGCTGGAGGATGTAAGCATGCACGAGTATTGAGTATCCTGTGAGTTTGGAGTTTTAATGCTTGGAGTCTCTGTTGTAGGTACTGGAGAGTTTTGCGGAGGTGATGAAACCCGACGCGCTCGTGCTTTCAGTTGTTGCAGGTGCCACAATTGAAAACATCCAAAAGACGTTGGGTGAGGACTCGCGCATCATTCGCAGCATGCCAAACACTCCTGCGATGATTGGAGAGGGAATGACAGTCTGGTCGCAATCGAACGACGTCACGGAAGAGCAACATGCACTGGTACGAAATTCCATGATCGTATGTGGAGAAAGATCTGACACGTAACTGTTTGGTATTATTCGAGTAGACTCAGAGCATCCTCGGAGCGTTTGGTGTCGAAGTCTTTGTGGATGACGAAGGTGCGTTGGACATGGCGACGGCACTATCGGGTTCTGGACCAGGTGCGTTTGTGATCCATGGATCTTTTCGATTGATACGAGTCTTACGTTGCGTTTGTCTAGCCTACTTCTTCCTCGTTGCTGAAGCCATGATTGACACGGGTGTCCACATGGGCTTCTCCCGCGCTGTTGCAACCGTACGTCCCATTCTCAATCCAATTATTTATGGTCCATTGTTAAATTGTTTGTGATGCAGAAACTTGTCCAGCAAACGATGCTCGGCTCGGCCTTGTACATGCAGTCGTCTGACGCGCATCCCGTCGAGTTGCGCAACAACATTACGAGCCCTGGCGGTACGACCGCGGCGGCTCTGTACCGCGCAGAGAAGAATGGCTTTCGCGCTGTCATTGCGGATTCGATCTGGGCCGCGTACGAGCGATGCATGGAGCTCGGTTCACCGGTGCCCGTCATGCGTCGACGCCCGCGCAGTTAATCATTTGAACTGAGATTCCACACGTCACAGTTTCAATCCCATCTACCTCCTCAAATAAATCATCTACCTCCTCAAATAAATACGTTGTGACTACAATCCTTATGATCAATATTCGATAATATCTGTTTTGACCTGTTTTAACAAATACCCTCTTGTATCCAATACCCAAGAGCCTTGTACCAGAGTTCGGCATGCATTACTACAAGATAGATATGCTATACCACAGGATCCACTGTTCGTTGTGTGCTTTCCCCCCCTTTCGATCGATTCCACGGGACGCCGCTTGAAGCAAAACCGCCCAGTTTCCTTCTTCCCCCCAAGCCGCCGTCATGGCACGCAGTCGTTCGCCATCGCCACGCAGCCGTAGCCGTCGCAGCCCCAGTCGAAGCGCTAGTCGTAGCCGCAGTCCCGACGCGCGTGGGCCACCGGCTGCGTCCTCCAGTTCCAAGCGCCGCGTTGCATCCCGTTCGCGCTCCGCCTCGCGCTCGCCGTCTCGGTCCCGTGACAAGGATCGCAAGCGTCGTCGGTCACCATCACGTTCCAAGTCACGAACGCCGCCACGTGATCGGGACCGCGACCGTCGCAGCGGAGGTGGCCG
>JAADWU010000710.1:0-10214 GCA_023336255.1 Pythium graminicola | reverse complement strand
GCGTCGCAGGATGCTAATTCATAATATAGACAAAACCCCCTTTACGTTCAAAATTAGCAGACTCTTTTTCATTCACCGACACGCCGAATCGACGCACCAAAGCAACATGGGAACCGAACACCCGCCTCACGATCCAGTGCCGCACGTTTCTTTGGCATTTACGCTTCGAACACTACTCATTGTCATCTTTGCGATTGGGAATAGTGTCCTGTTCATTGGTATGTTGAACGATACTTTGAATGATCTTGCCCATTGGACTGAATGCATTCGTTCGGTAGTGTATGAACAGCATGCTTTCCATCACAGACCCAGTAGCATCACCAATCTACGCTTTGGGCGCCCACAAGAGCGTGTTCAACGTAAGACGGCAGTAGTTTGTGGTTTTGGTGCAGATGGACTGATCATTTTTGTGTTGAATGCAGTACGAATGGCCATGGGGGTCCAAGCCCCACCTGTGAACTGCCCCAAAGGCATGTATCGTCCACCTGGTGGTGGCTATTCCCTTGGTGAATGTCGATTCTGTCCACGGGGTGTGTATGGCGACAGTCCTGGCTTGACCTCGAGTGATTGCACTGCCAAATGTCCGAAAGGAACGTATCAAGACCAGATTGGTGCCACGAGTGTCATGGACTGCAAACCATGTCCAGCAGGGGTCTACGGGTCGTCGGCAGGACTCACGTCCAGTGCCTGCACAGCGCCATGTCCACTGGGCAAATACTCGATGAAGATTGGTCTCCAAACACAGAGCGACTGTGACGATTGCGCTCCCAACTATCGTGGTCCGCAGGGTCGTCGTGCCAATAATCCGTTCTTCGGATATGAAGGTGGTTATCCATGTGATCGCTACATTGATGGCAAGACCATACTCAACGGTCGCACAGCCAATATCGTTGCCAAACGCGATGCATACTACGCGAGTACACGGTCGGCACACAATACGATTGTGGACAACCAGTCCTAAGGATGTACCTTCCAGAGCACGCTCGTGTCGTAGACTTGATCTTGAAGATATCTATTACATGGACACACCGTTCTTCACACTCTACCACCTTCTTCCTGCTCTGGTAACACCGGGAGGGGTGATCAGTCACTGGATTCAATCACACGAAAGCACGAACATTCATATGCGCTGCCTCAGTCGGTTCTGAATCCCCACTTGGAGGCATAGGTTCTGCGTTCCTGGATGCTGCTGCGGCCTCAGATGCTCTTGCAGCCTGACGTCTGCTGCGGTATCGACGTTGTAGTTTGTTGGCGACTCGGTGGATTGAGGTCACATCAATCAACACGAACACCTTATCATCCGGGTGCAGCATTGTATTGGTGGACGGTGATGTGTACACATATGGGTGTGGCGCTCCGCTGTATCCATCCTTGGCACGCAATAATCCAATTGGCAATGCCGAAACAATCCCCGATGTCATGTGGTCAAACAACTCGCCATACGTGTGAGCGCCTTGGCGCCATTCCTTGGGCAAGTCGTACAACATGAAGCAACTGGTACCGTCTAGGATCTTGCTGATAAACTCGTTCAGAGACGGGTTGAAGAAGCTCTGGATGAGCAAATCGTCAGCGACGTAGCTTGGGAACAACGCACCATACATGAATCGCTCTTGAAAGAAAGTGTCGTTATCGTCGCTGTTAAGCATTTCGTCCAACGCTACTGCAACATCCACGTGGACAGTTGCATTCATCTTGGATGCAGCATTGTGGAGGCTTCCCCAGAAGAACTCACGCACGTAGTATCCGAGTCTGAGCACGTTACTTCTTTGCTGATCCCACCATGTGAGCTTCTTATGCACAGAGTGAGCGCGTGAACCAACGGCATGGGAACCGTCTGGATGAGGATTCGAGGGACGGCTAAGAGTTGAGACTCGGTGACTTGCAAAGGTGCGATGTGGTGACGTTGACGAAGCAGACGGACTCTGATGAGCGATTCCAACGAAGTCATGCGATTCAGGCTCGCTCCCCAAAAGATCAGCAGCAGATCGGGAGCTGAAGCTGTGAACTGGATCCAAATATTTATTGTTCTGCACGTCACGAAGCTCAATGATCGTGAAGATACTGCTCTGCTGCAATGCGGCGTTAATGAGAATGGCGTTGAAAATCGCCTTGGAGTCGTCGTATCCTTCTTCCGTTCCTTGGGCAAGGACAACAATTGCTGATGCCGTGTATACGCCAGCGTTGACGAGAACTTGATGCTTCTGTGGTGAACCGATGACGTGGTACACCTCGCTAAACTCGCTAAGTTGCATCCATGATACAGCATCAAACTTCTCCGAATCGACAATGACGACTGGTACAACGCGTTCGATGTGAGCTGCTCGAAGTGGGCGCAAGAAACTGACAAGTCTTGATATAGACCGAGCTCCAGTACCTTCATTACCAATGTTGCTGCACACAACAATGTGGCCACCTCCAATTATCAATGAAGGAGGTGGATGTGTAGGTGTGGGCAGCGAAGAAACGTGGCCTCCACAACGCAGAACGTACTCGCGAATGTCTTGAGGTAGCCGCCTTTCAACGTTGTGTTGTGCTCGTCTAGCTCGTGCTATGAGTTTCCGTTGAATGTTCAGGCTCGGACCTTCATCTTGCTGGAGTGCCGTCATCGTAGATCTTCGCGTCTGCATAGAAGTCGACTCAGGTGACGCAAATGGGGCAATGGCAGTCATGGATTCGGCGATGAGGAATGCACGACAGTTCGGTGGGATCCGGAACGAGTGCCCGGGGTTGAAGAATGTCTCCCGTTGATGCTCTACAGCGATAAGTAACACTTGCCCATCCGATTGCTTGTGGATACGCTGTGTGCACTGGGTGAACGTCATCCCCTGCAGGAAACCGGCAAGTGTGCAGGAGTAGATTTCGTTGCCAGCACCTGTCACGTACTCACGAATCCACGGCCTTACGAGCCCTGCAAGATTCGAGTCAATTGGAAGGTCGGCGCTTCTGCTTGTGATCAAGTTGGAAATCAGTGTCGAAAGTCCTGGGCATCGGCAACTCAAACCCATGAGTCCAAGTCGTAACGAGTCGGCACACACCAAATTGTCACCGCTGAGACCAGCAGCTTCGAGCAACATTCGATTTTCGGAGTTGACGAGCATCGCGAACAGTTGAGTATGTTCCCGGTTCACTTGCTGAGATACAGAAAGCACCCGTAGAACAGTCGCGGCATCTTCACGACCGCCATCATTGGAGAATTTGTTTGGAAGGAAAAAGACAGCCATTGCTTCTTGCACACGCGCTCGCTCAAGATCCTTTGCTCGTAATGGGGAACCGAAAACTAAGAAAACACGCTTGCTGTAACGAGGGTTCTCTGAAACGAACTGCATGACTTCCGCTTGGAATGAAGTTGAACCCTCGCCTCCACCTCCATTGTCGTCGCCACTGTCGTCATCGAACCGCATTAAGATAACGATATGCGTCTCACGAACACGATTAGCACCTTTGCGTTGCATCCACTTGGTTGCCAGTACACCTGCCTCGCTCTCACTGCGCGAAGTCGTCGCAGGGTCATTTGATCCAGTGGCAGACACTACTCGTTTGCGTTGTCGGCCATCTTCCATTGCAGACTCAGTATGCATTCGAAAAGCGTTTGAGCTTCGCCGATGGGTACCGTCGTCAGTGTCCACGTTGTCATCCTCCACAACTAGTCCTGTAGACTCATCGACACCATCAAACATTGCGTCGTGATCGGGATGGAAAAACTCACGAATAAAGTCTTTGACTTGGGCTGCCGACGGACTTCCAGTGACAATCACGTGGGCTGTATTCCGTGACACGTTGTATCTTACTCTCCCGCTGCGCTCGTCACCGTAGATATTGAAAAGCGCGGCAGACTCCTTGGCAAATGTGTAAATACCGACAACAATAATGATGCACACCAAGCACTGACCAAGCACCGTCTTCGGACTGAAATCACCGTAACCAACTGTAGACACCGTAACAAACATGAAATATATCGACGAGAAGTAACTCCACGTCTCGGTACAGTCTGGGAATTCCGTCGTTCCGGTCACATTGTTGACGAGAATAGAGTTGGAGCCAGCTTTGTCGCTACACTTGTAGACGTGAAGCAAAAAGCTGTTTGTGGACGGTAGATCACCAAGTCGTTCGAGGGAGAAGAGCACACACGCCGCGAAGAACACGAGACAAAAGGCTTTGAAAATCACTAGGAGGACCTGGCTTGCGAAGGTCTTGTGCTTGAATCGGGTGAACAAATGGTCAATAACAATGTACAAAATGTACGTTCGGAGAAACCCAAAATCCAGCCAGGAGCGACGTTCACGACCGTCGACAGGGTAGGTCTGGAACGAGATCGCAAAGTGTGAAATGATTGACAACAAGTCCAGTAAACTATGAAGCCGGACCGTAAACCGGACTCTAGAAAAGTACCCGACCATTAATAAAAGTTTTTCATCAAGTCGATGATTGTACGTACTTGTGTTTGGCCGCAATCCATCGTGTGCCATAGCCAATGGCGGTTGAAATAAGGAAGAATGACTCGACAGACCATGAGGAAAAGCTCACAGCGAGTGCTCCACCCCGAACGACTATACACAGAGAACATGAGACTCTCTTCATACAAATCCACCCACAATGGTCGTACCCCACGCCAGACACACATAGGCACACGTCACGACTTGGAGAATATAGTTCTACATAAAAAAATATTAGTGACCCACCACCACACCTATTATAGACAAAGAAACCGTACAGCAACATTGATAATCGGGGCATCAAACAGTGTCCGGAGACGTTCCAATCGCGCATCGTTAGAGAGTTCCAGCCATTCATACACAATGGAAATCGCAAGGATGGGCAGTTGAAAAAGTCCATAATATCGTATTTGGTCCCAAATGAGATACCATGAGGCAGTATAACAGAGCGGCGCACTGTCGGTAATCGGACAAGCTGCGATCGCCATGGTATTTTCCACAAGTGAGGAAAGGAAACAACATGAAGTATACGCTTCAAATAGAAGGCGGTATACCAACCAGCTGTCTTTACAGACTGGGACAAGTATACATAGGGATAGGGGAAAGCACACATTATTCCCTTAATACAGTAGATGAGTTGTGAAATGGGGATAGCCAAGTATTACATCTCATGATGGCTCTCTTCATCAGAATCCTCGTCGATGGTATCGTCGTTGGTGGTCTCCATGACGGACCAGTGAAAACCAATATCTTCCAGTCGTTTACGATCAATTTCAATGAAATTCGCAAATCGATTCCGAGCCGACGGAATAGCAACGATTCGACCGAGCCGTAGATGATGAGCATCGCGTGGCCATGGGGACTCGGGCGGGACAATAAAACTTGCAGGAACACGGGCGTGTTTATGGATCGCCACAAATGTCTCGAGAGCGGGCAATACCATTTGTTTCCATTTGACCTCGGCACGGTTCCACACAAACTCAATGGCTTCGAGACGATCACCATCACGCATGATCTGAGGGAAGAAATCACCTCGACTGCGAATATTTTGCACGATAAAGCCCAAGCCCATACCCCACGTGGCAGGTGGCCATCGTTGGTCGTGTTCAGGCACTTCAAAATACGCATCCACGTGGGTGTGGCCATAGATATCGTAAAATGTCTCGAGTGCCGGAAGGACCTTGTCACTCCAGTTGCGATCAAAACTGCTGAAGGTAAAACCGAGTTCCTCAAGATCATCAAAGTATCGTACGATCTGGGCGGTGAACGAGTCACCACGTCTTACTTTGTTCACTGCCGAGCCCAGTCGATAACCATGACACTGCGGCAGATCTTTCCAGTTGGTGAATGCTGCTTGGTTCGTACTGGTTGGTGTGGGTACTGTGAACTTTTGTGGGACGTTGCTATGACCGTGGAGTTTGTGAAATCGTGTGAGCGCTGGGAAGAATCGTGTGGTCCACTTGTGCTCACTCACGTCCCATGCGAAATCCATCGCTTCGAGTGCCTCACGCTGGTACTCGGGAACACTATCAACATCTTCGGCGGCCTTCTTACGGAGCAAATGGACTTGTTGACCGAGTCGGAGCCCCCACGTCGCCATGGGCCATGGTGACATGGTGGTTGCGTCGTTGTCGGCTGGAACCACAAAAGGACGTGGGACGTAGAGATCTCCATGTAGCTGCTGGTACGTACGAAGTGCCGCGAGAATCGTTGCTTGCCAGTAAAATGCTTTGTAATCTTGCTCGTCATCTTGCACTTGGACACCAACATCTCGTAGCTGTTCACGAATCTCTTCAGAACCAGGACACTGTGCAGCAGTATATAATCGCTGGAGACGACTGCCCAGTTTCAAACCTTGGAGATCGCTTGGCCACGGCGCTTGATCCTGGTCCGACGCTGGGATGATGAATCGTGGAGGCACAATCGAGTGGCCATGGGCAATGCGAAACGCTTGGAGTGCCTTTAGAACACGATCCAACTCGTGCACTTGAAAACGTAAACGAGATTTGGACTGATTCTTCCTCTTTACGATTGTTTCTATCGCTGTGGTCGTCGAGAACGCCCGCCAGAGAGACGCTGGTGTACGCTGCATAATGAAAATGGGTGATTTGGCGATGGGAATCCACTAGAAAAATAGTGTGGTCCACATCCTCTAGAAAAAATAGTGTGGTGCACATTATTCCAGTGTAAATATGTGACTTGCTATCCACATGATGCCGTCGTGACGAAAGAGTTGGAAGAGTATCTCGAGCGAGAATGTGCTACGTGCAAGACCGACAAGTGACGTTACTGTTATATTCACGCACTTGAAACACACGCAGTTGTTCGTGAACCTACAATTTGAAGAGGCTGTAGAGTAATCGATTTTGAAGACTATTGTTGCATATATCACTTCACATTCCCAAGATCGGTGCCTCTGCTCATAGTATCTTCACGTATACTACATAGTAGATGGGGATCCACGTAATCTACTACTTCTTTTTCTTCCTCTCATTCTCTTTGGTTTTGGTCTCTAACGCCGCCACGGCATCGTCTAGATCATCAAATTCTGCACAAATCTCTTCAACTTCGGCTGGTGTGACGGTTTGGGGCATGGTCAACACCCGCGTTTGTTGTTGGGTGGTCAATTGTGCATCGAAATAGTACTCAAGCATGAACTGGATCTGCTGTGGAGGCATCCACGACATGTGAATCTGTTTATTCACGCGTCCGGGACGGATCAACGCCGGATCGAGTTTCTCAGGATGATTGGTGGTCATGACGACGATCCGTCCAGGACAATCAATCACACCATCCAACACATTGAGCAAACCAGCAAGGTTGAGTTTGTCGGGTTGGTTAGACGATGCAACCAGACCCGTGTTGACAAGAAGATCCTCATCATCCAGTAACGCAGCCGCCAGGACAAGCAATTGTTTCTTATCGTCACTGTTTTGAACGAGAACCCCTGGTTCTTGGAGTGGATTCTCTTCGGTACGGTGTTGAACGACGGACGACGCACAATCCACATCTTCCATCACAAACACCACGTCGTCATACGTCAGTTTCACAGGAATCGATAAATCCGGGACGGCAAATCGCAAGTCCGTCATGGCATCCAATAGTTCCTGATTGGTTTGGATCTTGGAAAGATTGATCGAGACGATATGACGTTTGGTGTACTGAGCAATGGCCTTGATGAGACTGGTCTTGCCCGTCCCTGGTGGTCCATGCAGCAACAAACCGAGTTTGTTGGGAAAGCCTTCGATGGCAAATTTGCCAGTTTTGTTGGTGAAATCATCCAAAAGCTTGAGGACCGTGGCTTTTTCATCGAAAAAGACTGTGCCGAAGGTCTTGTCTTCGCCCAACGCATACCGTTTGAACGGTGGCGTTGATTTGTTGGCTTTCTCGTTGCCACTCTCCTTGGTCAGTCCCGTACTCGTATCCCGTACATACATGTATCGTTTTTCATCTCCATCAATCTTGCGTTTTTCAATGCTTCGATAGTACTCAAACCCACGATGCACAAACGCACGCATCTTTTGTGGTGCGTTCTCGGCGCGGGAGCGCAGCACAAATATTTTGCGAATCGTTCGACTGTATTGTTTCTTGGTATCGGATCGAATCAGTACTTCGTCGTATTTGAGCTCGACGTCATTTCCCATCGGAATCCATCGACCGATGGGAGCAAGCGACACCACATTCAACTGTGTGAGTTCGCGATTACTGGTCAGGAGATGACGCACTTGCGACTGCCGCTTGGCCAGTAATGGTTCTTCTCGCAAACGTTGCTCGAGTTGATCGGTCTCACCTTTCGGAGAGAGACCATAGCGACCGCATTGGCCATCCAAACTCACATGATCCGCAACAAACAGACTCATGGCACGAAAGAGCAGGTCACGATGATCGTTTTCATCAATGGATTTCACACCCGTACCTTCCACTTCTCCGTGATAGCCTTGGTGTTCAATGTACTCGATACTGTGGGTCGTATACGTCCGTCCACCCGCAAGAACATCACCTACACGTTCAATGGCGGTCTCTTTCAACATTGTGAGTGTATGAGGAGATTCACGGAGACGCTCAAGAGAGAGTGGTACGGCAGCACAGAGGGCGAGATCCCGGACGGGATCCCCCGTCCGTAACGCCGTCATGACGCCAATCTCCGTGGCAACCGAGGAACGCATAGCGAATCGAAGAGAAGACAATGAGGAACGAGACGAGAATTGGAGAATGACAATGATGACTGAAGGTCGTAAAAGTGAGAAGAAGATGAGAACGGATCCTCAGCAAACAAGAACAACACATCTGTGGATCCACAGAGTGTTGGTACGTAGGAGTGAGAAATCTCAGTTGCCCAACCTACTACAGATCCGTTATCTTGAGCTGTAAGCGAGTGCGGTCACTATGTGATATTGTATGTGGAGAGTTCAACAAGATTACCCTACTCTAGTAGATGATCGATGAGATGGGCAGAACTGACTTCGGGAGAAATCAGAAACCACCATTTCATCATCCACAATCCAATCCACTTCGGCCAAGTTATTCTGAGGTGGCGTGTCCTGCGTGGCGTTGGAGAGGATGAGACTCGAAAGTATCTTCTCAGAGAGAACCATGAATGACGGTCGTTCGGGAAAGAGACGAGAGTTGAGCACACACACTCTTCCGTCTCATGGGTTTGAAAGTAGGACCTTGAGCAGAGCCTTTAAGATTTGCCCACTTCATTTTTCCATTTCCGTGGAATCGTTCACGACGATGCGACTTCATACGAACGAATACATTGAAGCGTTGCTCTACATCCTCATTCCACTTCTCGTCCACGTTGTGCTCACCCCACGTCTTCTAGTTCGCACGCTACGCAAGACCAAAGCGCTAGCGATTGGTGACGCTGACCGTGGCTATGTCGTGCGGGAGATTGCTGCCATGACAATCTTTACATCCTTTGACGCCTATGTCTCGAAATCCCAAGAAGCCAATCACATGCTTCAGCGCGCACTGGCGGTCTACATCGCAAGCAAAGCTCAACTCGAGACAACACGAACCAACTCGATGTATCAGCTCACCGATACGCCTCTCGATCAACTCACTTCCAAGCCATGCGATGATGAGCCTTCCAAGAAGGAAGATCAGCCCCGAATGCCTCGTCGATGGGGAAAAGAGTATGTCAAACAACCGTATTCGTATGAACAATTGCTCCAATTGCAAGTGTCGAGTACACCAACACCACGGACATGGGTACAAGTCGAGTCAGGGGTCGAATTCCAGTATATTGTTGAAGGATATGGTGATTCCATCGAGGAAGAACCACAGACCAACGACGCGGAACAACGGCGAGTCACCATGACCTTTCGTTTTCGTAGCAAACGTCTTGATGCTTCGCAAGCGATTGATCGGTTTGTGGAAGAGGCGTTTCTTCAGTATCAAAAGCATCAACTCTTGGCCATAGCACAAGATACGACACGCTATATGTTTGTCCAGACGGTGCAAGAACAAGCAGCTCCACCGAGTGAGCCGGGTCCATCAGGTCCAGACGCAGGCGACAAGAAGAAGATGGCGAGTACCACCACCGTCAAGAAACTGGTGTTCAAACGATACCCATTGGGTGAAAACAAGTCGTTTACAAACCTTTTCTTTCAAGACAAGACGCGAATCTTGCATTTGTTGGATCACTTTATCCAACGCAAAGGCAAATTTGCAATCAAAGGATTCCCCTACAAACTCGGATTACTACTTCATGGGCCACCAGGCACGGGCAAGACAAGCCTAATCAAGGCTGTCGCCCAATACACCAAACGACACATT
>JAADWU010000709.1:0-10225 GCA_023336255.1 Pythium graminicola | reverse complement strand
CACTTTGCAGTTCGCGCTCGAGCTGGGATTTATCGAGGCGGGATTGACCATTCAAGGTGCGGCGGTACAGCTTGGCCAACAGTGATGCCCAGGCAACCAACACGACGCCACTCTCGGTCAACTCGCTGCACAACTCGACGTGATGATCATCGACATCCATTCGCCAGCCCCCGGGAATCAAAAACTCACGAGACCACTGTGAGATTGTCGCCCACTCGTCATCCATGGATGTCTGACTCGCTCGGTGCAAAAGCTTGAGCGTGATCACACTACCAAGCGCTGCAACGCGATGAAGCTTGCGCTGGAAGAGCGGAACAGCAAGTGAATGCTGGGAAAACAATTCAGGTACGACGACGGCGGGCCACTTGAGGAGATGCTCAACGACTTGGGTACTGCGTTGCAACGGGATACGATCGTTTGTAAAGTGGAGGGCGAGCAGCAAGAGCTCACGCAGTAATTCTTCTTCCTCCAAAAGCTGCTTTTCCCACAGATGCTGTGCGCCACGCAAATGTCGTTCGGGTTCAAGCGGGAGATCCGCATCCATACGCGCATAAAACGATGGCACCGCGATTCGTTCCCGACCAGAAATCTCTTCGAGAAGTGCGTCCACAAGTCCATCTTTCACAAGCTGCTTGGCCACCTCTTGTACCACCGACGCATGCGGGTGTGCCGCACTACGCACAGCATGCGGATGATGCACACTTCCCGCGGCAATACCCATTGTTTGCGACTGAAATAATGCGATACGCAACAGCTCAATCCGTACGAGAAAGAACGCACGACGCGCCGAAAAGTACGCAAACCGCGCACGCGCGAGCGCTCGCCACCACATAGCGCTATTGTCACTTGATTTCGGGACTTGGAGGTCGTGATTTTGAAGGAACGTTTCCAATGCTTTGCGTTGTTCACTGCGGTTGATCGAGGCTGGGAGTTCCACACAGGTGAGCAAGACATTAAAAAACACATCTTCGGGCTTGGATTCATTCGATGTTGAGCCACGCGAGGTAGAAATCAACGCCGTCGAAGCGGATTCCAACGGTGTGCGTCCACCCAATGGCACAATGCCTGCGGCCGTGCGGATTGCGTTTAAAATGCGTTCCGAAGGCCGTTCTTCCGCGTATCGACGCACAAGCCATTCGTATACGTCTTCTACTTGCATGGACTTTGTAGACGATGCTGTAGCGCTCGAAACCACGTCGTTTTCATCACGCGCCGGCGCCATCTTGCCGTACCGCGCAGGGGAAACCTTGGGTTTTGCCGCCCTCCACCAAGGATAACGCAAATGTACTGTCCATCCTGCCAAATAAGATTTAACTATCGCATAGTAGAGGTTACTACCAACCATCTTTTGAACTACACTGCTAAGTACGGTAACTGGATTCGAACTTAGTGAAATAGGTTCCTGATTTTTTCGAATAAGTACGAGTTTCCCTTCCAAAGCGTCACTTATCAGCAAGATGCTCAACATCAAGCCGTTGCATCCTATCGCGGCCGTGGCGTCGCCAGCCGACAAGAAACGATTTCGTAGTGCGACCCCGTCTCAGCACCCATCGCATCATGATGACGACGATCAGTTTGTTTACCTCAAAACGACGTGGGTTGTCTCCTCGCTCCGGCATCCAGTGTGGCGACTGGTAGCATGTTCCCTACGTCTCGTGTGTTGTTTTGTCGTGTGTGTGACGTCGACGCTGGTGAATGCACATCATACACCACCTTCATTTCCTGTGTATGGTGAACTCATTGGTGTCCTGGGAACGAACGTGACGACAGCTAAGATCATTTTTCATTCGATTCTGTCTGTGATTCTGTTGGCGCTCATCCGACTGGTTCTATACCCATTATGGTTTGAAGATCGTTGGAATTGGCTACGGCAATGTCGCATAGCACGACAGACATTTACAAGGCTTTCGCGGTCGTCGAGTGCAACGCAGTTGGTGCGGAATGTAGCGACGAACAACTCGCTTGATGAAGGTGAACGCACGATTACGCTTCATGTGTATGATGCAAGAACAAACGAAGCACCATCTACACGCGTGCGTGTCCATACGGCTCCGTGTGCCCAGGGCTCATGGACTCTCATGATCTTGTTGTTTCCCGTTCTGTGGCGGGCAGTGACCGCTGTGCTTTGTTCAATTGTTCATGGGACTCGATACGAAGACATGTTCTTCGGGAAATCCGAGCTGGTGAACGAGATGCCGCAGTGGCGGATGCAGCTCATAGTCTACAATGTGCTGATGACGCTGAATGTGCTCTCGTGGCTTTTGACCTTGGACAGTGTGCTCCAAGATGCACGTCATTGCAGAGAAGTGTGGCCAGGCCCTAGACGTTGGTACAGTTCCAGTCGCATCATTCGTATTATCTTCTGCTGGGTGGGGTTGGCAGGTATCATCGTTGGCGGATTGTATTTCCAGTTCTTTACACTGGTTCGAACTTGGTGTCTGGAAAACTGGAGCACACAAGCAAGCCACTCACCCGACACAGTTGAGACGTTCACAAGTGAATCCTGGCGTTGTGTACTTAGTAGCCTTGTCGTTGTGCTGGACCTTCTGTGGCTTGTTCAAGATTGGCATTTTCCAGGGTTTGCCAGTAGCGTCGGCACCAAAATCTACGGTTTTCATCGCGATTTTCTGACCATTCCGCTTTTGAGAGGCAAGAAGTTGTACTTGACAAGCAAGTGGACCAGTTGCTTTGTCGTACTTGGCTTGCTGCTTCCTTTGGATTTGTGCGCTTTCTATCAAGACTACACGTACAATCCACCCAGGTACTCACAAGTCATTGGCATCACTGACGGCTATCGGCTCTTCCCCTCGACCAACACGACCTCGAACGAGCCAGCAGTGATTGTGCAGTTGTCCAAAGAAGGCTCGATCGGACGATTTTTTCTGCAGTCTCGATTGGATAAGGTACCAGCCATGATTTGTGTCGGCATGATGGTTGCTCTCTATGCATGGCTACAGGGACGTGAACAATGGCGACTTTGTTACGCGGCTTTTCTCGGTTTACCATCGCCTTTGGCTCAAGCACAGATGAAGGCAAAGATCAATGCTGCGGCTCCGAAGTCCACACGCGAATCATTGAAAGAGCAACTACACTTGCATAATTTGTATCGAGTTCGCGGTCAATACGATCTGTTGGGATCGTGTCTCGCCCTCGTCTCTATCTGGACGGTGATACTTCAAGCTCGATCCATCTGGCGTGCAACAAATGGGGTACCGGACGTTCAAGACACCGCTGGAGAAACGTATGGAGTACTACTACTGGTTGTTTCGGCGTCAATGGTGTACCAGTTGTATCATCGTTATGCGCTCAAGTATGAGATCTTGGTTCTTCGAAAGCAAATTCCTCCATCAACTTATCAATCTTGGTGGCGTGGTACACCTCGTTCATTGTTGCTACTTCCATTTATCCTGGAAGTTGTACTCTCTGGACTGTGTCTACCACCGTTTTTGCATGGAAAAGTCGGACTCGATGAAGAGCGATATTTTGTCCCAGCAAGCACTGTAGTCAGCACAATCAAGTGTCCACCACGAATGATCCTTGGCGCTGTCTATGAAGATGACTATGTAAGTTGCAATCTCGAGTATTCGTATCCAGTGGAAGTCTTGAATTTGATTGTGATTGTTCGACTCTACTGGTTGGTTCGACTGTTGCGCAACGAGCTCTTCCGACGCATGTTTTCCGACCATGCTGCTTTGTTGGTGACGGCGGGGATTGGCGGCAACATTCCAAACGAGATCTCATCTCTGCGGTGGAGTTTCAAAATGTGCTTGGCACTCATTCCAGGACGTGTCATCTTTTCCATCTTTTTGATTTTGTGGCTTGGCACAGCTGCTTCCGTGTCAATCCTCGAAAGACCATTTCCATCTCTTCTCGACAACGAAGAGCATTCGCTGTGGCTCACCATCGTGACCATTTCTGCAGTTGGATACGGCGATGCCTACCCAATCACTGCCTTTGGTCGTCTGAGTATCATCGTTGGGGCTGTCATTGGTGGGGCCATCGTGGTCTCCCTCATGACGTCGATATTTCTCGACACATTGAAAGGTTCCAAAGACGAACATAAATTTGTTCAAGAGCTCGAACGTATCACATGGAACAGAAACCTACAGCATCTCAGTGCCACGCTCATCATGACAGCATGGAAAGCCCATCGAAAGGGAACAACAGACACCCCAACAGTCTTTAAATTGGCTCACGATTTCAAAGCGGCACGCAAGCTCCATCGTCCCAAGGAAACCTTTGAGAGCTTGGATCAATTACGGGTCAGTTCGATTGCCAAGTGGCGTACCAAACAACTGAGTGACTGGACAGCACAAACCACAACCCAACGACACCAACTCATCAACGAGATAGAGCAAGAAATTGCGATATTGGAAGCAGCCATGCAACCGCTGTTACGGGCGTAAACTTAAGCATCCTCCTCATCCTCGTCAGTATCTTCAAATGTGTGGCTACGCAAGATTGCCGCGGATTGTGCCAAGAAATCGTCTGCAATCTCCAATTTGCCTTTCCACTTCATCAATTGCCCTAATTGCACGAGAGCGTGTGCCTCTGCGCGCCAATCATGGGTTTCATGGGCTTTGGTCAAGTACTTGGTCAACTTGTCTTCTTCAATGACCGTATCGACTGATGGCACATCATAGTTGAGGTACTACTACCAACACTGACATGAATATCGTTCCAACGAAATGCACAGGCCATCAAAACGTACACGAATGCGCTCGGTGATATACACATGTCGATTCTATGCAAGTAACCCAAAGTCAACGGAATCTTGACGAAGGAGCGGCTATAATGGAGACGTACGCCTTTGTTTTTCTTCTTTTTCTTGACCAACGAAGGCGACAAGGTCGTGTTCATGGTTATCACAGAAAACAAGTAGCGCCAATCGCCAATGCAACGCCCAGAGATCGTCCCAATATAGGGTCAACGCACGTCATGATGTACACGTCGGACACAGGACAACGAGTGATTGGTTTCGGCCATTCGCGACGATTCGTGCATGTGCGACCTTGAAGACGACGCTTCAAGATCGCTTTATTCATTATGACAGGTTTATCAGTATTATGTGTCAATATATTAAGTGATCAAATACGACAGGGATTAATTTTCAATAGCTCATAAAGACTGCCGTTTCGAATCTACTTTGACGCGACCTTTCCTGGTCGTAGAATACCGCGCGTTGCCTGACCATCACTCTGGTTTCCCTCACATGGTAGTAAAGAATTGCAAGCCATGTGGTCAATCTTCGCACGCCAGCGTTAGTTTCCCGTCTGTCAACTTCTTTTAGCCAATCCAACTCTGTCAAATCAATTTTCAACCAATCCGATGCAAGTTGAAGCCACGAGGCACGCACCTGCGGATGAGAGGATCCTTGGATCGAAAACGTTCCTCTTCCTGACCGCTCATTTCTCCATCAATCGCCTTCCGCTGCAAGCTCCAGTTCACTTTGTTTGATCATGACTGAAGCACCGTCGTCGCCCAACAAACTCGCGCAGAAAATTGAAAGTGCGCAAGCACAAGATGCGCATATTCTTGGTTTTCCCGACTTTACACCGGCGCATCGTTCGCTCATGGCCAAACATTTGTCACGTGAACTCTATGCCAAGCTCAAGGATGCCAAGACGTCAACGGGGTACACGTTGGATCGTGCGATTCAGACGGGTGTCGATAACCCGCATTTGGGGGTGGGGTGTACAGCAGGTGATGAAGAAAGTTACCATGTCTTCAAGCCATTGTTTGATTTGGTGATTGAAGGATGGCATGGGTTCAAACCGGATGCTGTGCACAAGTGTGATATGGATCCAACTCATATCAAAGACGGTGTCTTGCCGGATGAGTTTATTGTCTCGACGCGCATTCGTGCCGGTCGGAACATTCGTGGTTTGCCATTGCCACCAGCAACATCACGTGCCCATCGTAAGGATGTCATGAACTTACTCGAGTCGGCCTTGTCGTCGATGCCAGGTGACTTGGCAGGCAAGTTTTACAAGCTCTCGGACATGACACCGGAGGAAGAGCACAAGTTGATCACAGATCACTTTCTGTTCCAAAAGCCGGGTGGTGGGACATTGCTCGAAGCTGCAGGTGCGGCACGGGACTGGCCGTCAGCACGTGGTATTTTCCACAACAATGATAAGACATTCCTTGTGTGGTGCAACGAAGAAGACCACATGCGTGTTATCTCGATGGAGGACGGTGGTAATGTCGAACGTGTCTTTGAACGCTTCTGCCGTGCCATCAAGAATGTGGAGGAGAGCATCAAGGTTAATGGACGCGAGTTCATGTACAACGACCATCATGGTTTTATTGGCACGTGTCCATCGAACTTGGGCACGGGTCTTCGTGCTTCCGTAATGATCAAATTGCCGAAGCTCAGTGAGGATATTCACCGCTTTGAACACATTTGTTCGCTCTTGCACCTGCAACCTCGTGGCTCGGCTGGTGAGCACTCGGCGTCAGTCGGTGGTGTTTACGATGTCTCGAACAAGCAGCGTATTGGCCACTCGGAAGCCGAGCTTGTGCAGACCATGATTAACGGCGTCAAGCTTCTCATTGCCATGGAGCAGAAGCTTGTGGCTGGGGAGTCGATCGATGAACTCATTCCGAAGGAATCTGCTCCTGCAGTTGTGATTGATGCAGGTCCGCCAGTGCCAGCTTCAGGTACCAGCATTGAGGTCTTGCCATCGCATGAGGACAACTACCCAGTGTTCACGCCAAAGCATCGTAGTCTGATGGCCAAGCATTTGACCAAGGAGCTCTACGAGAAGCTCAAGGACAAGCACTCAAACAAGGGGTACACACTGGACATGGCGATTCAGACGGGCATCGACAACCCACACCTTGGCGTTGGTATCGTCGCTGGTGATGAAGACTGCTACAACGTTTTCAAGGAGATTTACGATCCTGTGATTGAAGGCTGGCATGGCTTCAAGCCAGATGACAAGCACCATACCGATATGGATGTATCCAAGCTCACAAACGCTGAGAAGATCGACAATGCATACGTGCAATCGACGCGAGTACGCTCTGGCCGTAACATCCGTGGCCTGAGCTTGCCTCCAGGAACGACTCGATCGGAGCGTTTGGAGGTCGAAAACCTCATCTCGACGGCGTTGTCCTCTCTCACGGACGAGCTGCAGGGCAAGTACTACCCTCTGAGCAAGATGACCAAGGAAGAGGAAGATCAACTTCAGAAGGATCACTTCCTTTTCCAGAAGCCTGGCGGTGGTACTCTTCTCACGGGTGCGGGTGCCGCTCGCGACTGGCCAAGCGGTCGTGGCATTTTCCACAATGACGAGAAGACGTTCCTTGTGTGGTGCAACGAGGAAGACCACATGCGTGTGATTTCCATGCAAAATGGTGGTGACATTACGGCTGTGTTCGCTCGTTGGGTCAAGGGTGTGACGGCTGTGGAAGAAAGCATCAAGCAGAACGGCTACAGCTTCATGCACAACGATCACCACGGTTTCCTTGGTACGTGCCCGTCAAACCTCGGAACTGGGTTGCGTGCGAGTATGTTTGTCAAGCTCGAGAAGCTCGGTGCGGACCCACATGCGCTTGAAGCTGTTTGCTCGAAGTACGGTTTGCAGCCGCGTGGCTCGGCCGGCGAGCACTCCGCGGCCGTTGGTGGTATGTGGGACGTGTCGAACAAGGCCAGAATAGGCAAATCGGAGGTTGAACTTGTGCAGACGATGATTGATGGTGTCGGTCGTCTGATTGAACTCGAGAAGGAACTTGAAGCGGGCAAGAGCTACGCGGATGTGCTTGGGTCGGAAGGCGTCACTGTCCACGCGCACTAAGTGCTCTTGCATTGACCACGACCACAACCTGCAAATGACTCACTCACTAAGGCCATCGATCCGACATGTGTGGTGGAAATTAGCAAGCTGCGGTTTCTCCAATGACTTGCTCTGAAGAATGCGATTTGAATCCTTTGATGGATTGGAATGTTCATATGCTGCACAAACAACTCGAATAACACGACCAAACGGGACAACAAAAACACCACAAAAAGACATCGGAAGGCGATGGTAAAAGACACTGCAAGAGATCGTCGCCAGCATGCAGGTGCGACCACACCCTGCAATGATAGCCCACAAATTCATAGTACATTTTGCATGTTGCGTTCTTTATCCACATGTCTAATGTCTGTATCAGTATGCCGAATACTCACGAGAAGCTGAGATCGTTTGCCACCCCACGATAGTATATTATCTCACGCACACGTCGCAGGCAAGTACTGTGGCATGGAAGGTGCCTATCTCTGGTGTGGCAAAGAAGCACAGATCGCGTGGCGTCATTTGGCTCCACCGGAAATACTTTGTTCTTTCCTATTGATAGACTCACGATGTCACGCCCCGCATTATAGCCACTCCCTGTATGATGCACATGACGCTCGTGTCTGGACTGGTGACGTAGAGATTTCGACAAAACGAGAGATTGATCATGCGCAAGTACCGACTGATCGCCAAGAAAGGTGAAGGCACGTTTAGTGAAGTACTCAAGGCACAGAATGTCAAGGACAGCAAGTACCATGCAATCAAATGCATGAAGAATCATTTTGAGAGCATTGATCAAGTCAACAACTTACGAGAGATTCAAGCATTACGACGACTCTCACCGCATCAACACATTGTCAAACTGGAAGAAGTACTGTATGATCAGCCTTCGGGTCGTCTCGCGCTGGTGTTTGAACTCATGGATGCGAATCTCTATGAAATGATACGTGGACGACGGCACTACCTCAAAGCTGAGCTGATTCAAAGTCTCATGTATCAGCTTGTCAAATCACTTGATCACATGCACAACAAGGGCATCTTCCATCGTGATATCAAACCTGAAAACATTCTCGTGGATGACAATAGTAAACTCAAGCTCGCTGACTTTGGTTCTTGTCGTGGTATTTACTCGAAACAACCGTATACCGAGTATATATCGACACGCTGGTATCGTGCCCCCGAGTGTTTGCTGACCGACGGATACTACGGTCCGGAAATGGATATGTGGGGTGCTGGGTGTGTGTTCTTCGAAATCACATCGCTGTATCCGCTCTTCCCTGGAGCAAACGAACTGGATCAAATTCATCGTATTCACAAAATACTCGGGACACCGTCCCCCGATGTGCTCGAAGTCTTCAAGCGTCGTGGTGCTGCGCATGTCGATTTTAATTTTCCCAAAGATGAAGGGACAGCCCTGACCAAGCTTATTCCCCACGCTAGTGCTGCAGCCATCGATCTCATGTACAAAATGCTGGCATACGACCCCAGTAAGCGGCTAAATGCACGTGAAGCACTGCGGCATGAGTTTTTCAAAGACCTTCGAGAGATGGAAGAAGCCCAACAACGTGCGAATCAGCAACTACAGCCATCCAGTGGACTCTCAGCGACGAACAATAAAAGCAGTGGCGCATCGAATGGATCCGTACCCCCACCGCCATACAATCACCAGCAAGTAACAATGACCTCCAAATCGACAAAGAAAACCAAAGACGAGTATTCCGAATCCATGCCATTGCCCTCCCTTCAACAACCCAGTGGTAAAGCGCATTATGCCGAGCCAGACGACGATGATGACGATGGAGATCAGAACGAACTACCACCGATTCACGGTGGACTTGGCTGTGGGGCCAAGACCAAGAACAAGACCAGTGTCTCTAAGTTACCACAAAAACCACCCAAACAAAGTGGGACCAAGGGCTCAAATGGATCCAGTACGAACCGATCCGGGGTTTATGAGAGCTCTAGTCAAAGTAATTCAATGCTCGTCAAGACCAAGAAACCACCTAATGCGACTAATAGCATGGCAGGATTTGCCAAAGCCAAGGCCAAGAAACAAAGTGGTGGAAGTACGCTCGCCGTGGCGGCTGCCGGTGGATACGGCTATGGGTACGGTACAGACGTCGGTGGCAAAGTGAGACGAAAATGACACGAGGGTATGTGGCTAGGATTGATATAACCTAATAGGCTGGACACATTTATTGTTGTACATTATATCCCAACCACAACGAGGGCAAGGATAAGAACTTGAAGACTTATCGTGGTATCGGTCCAGACCTTGGTAGTAGAGCTCGACGATTGTGTCGTACTGGTAGGGGCTTGGGTGATTGGAGGGACCAAATAGGATTGACTCCCGCTCTTCGCGTCAATGGCAAGGCTATGGGTAATGTTCGACTGACTGGCAGTCATCGATGGTGGGGACGTCACCATTGTCACATTCATCTTGT
>JAADWU010000708.1:0-10227 GCA_023336255.1 Pythium graminicola | reverse complement strand
GCGCCAACCACCAATACCATTAGCTTTGCGAGGAATCGGTCGCTTGAGTGTCTTGCACAACCGGTATCCATCCGTGCGTTTCTTGAGCGAGTTGATCAGAAAGCATGCAACAGGCATCGGTGGCCACAGAATGGAAAACATAACTGTGAAACCATACTGCACAGTCAGAGCGTGGAAATCGTTGTACGGATCGTATGTATCTTGCTCGCTTTCGAACAAAATCTCTCGCGCTTTTTTGTTCAGTACTTCAACTTGCGCAGGCGTGTACTCGAGGTACCGCGCATTTGATTTATTACCGAAGTGTGATGTTGTCGTGCCTTCGTAATCGAGCGATCCCAAAATCTTCATCGACCCTGCTTCCCGTACACGCTTCTGTGCCCTCGCGTCAGCGGCAGCGCGGGCTTTTTCACGACGGTTGCGAACCACAATCGGTGCAATCACTTGGAGCGCAATGTTGAGACTCTGGGTGACAACAATTGGAGTCACAAACATTGCACTCAAGTCGACGTGATGACGATCAAAAGTGAAGAAACCGACGCACTGGATGCACGTCGCATCCTTGTCGCCAAGTGGGCACACAATACACTGGCCGTGTTGGTCGACATAAGGACCAAAGCAGCAGTTCATTGCATCGCCAAAGAATGCATGATTGAGTGTGTTCATGAGGTAGTCGCCAAAACCTGGGATCACGAACACAAATGCGAGCGAGAAGAACCATGTGTAGTAGTTGAGGAAGTCGAGCAAGAACAGCTTCCGGATCAGTGCCTTCTCGTATTGTTCTTCGGTGCGGTAGTTTTCCCAATGCGTAAAGAGTGCTCCCATCTTGGTCACAACAATGTTCCACTGAATGACATCAACGAAAATGCCGAACACCATACCTTCAAGAAGAATCAAGAACCATTGCGTCGAAAAGATGTGGCTCGCGGGATACTTGGCCTTGAGAATTTCGTAGATAGTAACCCAGATTGCCACAAGCACCAACATGATCACGGTCTGCAGCAACATGAATAGGGCAACGCACAAAAACTTGGGAAGACGACGCCAAGCGGGATAGACCATCTCAAGCTCACCCGTGAGCGAGTTGACGCGCTTTTCGCCGTAGAACAACTTGTTCGGATATTCGATCTGCTTGACATCAAGCTTCTTGTTCCATTCATACTGCATCGCGGCATTCTTTCGATCCCACGACTTCAGAAATGTAAAAGACCAAACCACAGAGACACCAAAACCCCAGAATGGGAGTAGGCGCATGTAGACTTCCGTCGAGATAATGCCGCGCAAAAGCTGCATGACGATGCCCATCACTGCAATTGGGATCAGTGACCGATTGTAATAATTGATGAACGCAAAGTAGTATGCGACCTTCTCGCCAAAGTTGTGACGAAGCGATTTCAAAACCTTCCGTTCGTCTTTTTCGGACGGTTTCCATCGCCACGATGCGACCCACTTGGCAATCAGTTGCTCGATGAGATGTTTGTCGTGCATGGGAAACATGTCGTGGATCCATGGATCCGTGACCGAGATCTTGGCACGTTGTTCGATAATGTAGTCGACGATCTGAACACGTTCAGCTGGAGTCGGTGGGGCACGTCGGTCAACTAAGTTTTGCTCCAAATCAACGATCGATCCGTGTTCCATCCATAAATTGTCTCGAAAGTGCGTGACGTACGTATTGATACTGTCGTCAGTAGCGCGAATCAGCAAGATAAAGTACTCCGAGTTCATTTCGTTCTTGGCATGTCCACCATCAATGATATCGACAAAGAGACCTTGACCACAGAGTTGATCAACGATCCGTCGGTGTTCGTCTTCACTTTCTCTCAAAGTTGGTTCACTTGCCATGCAAAGTCGATGAAATCCTCGCTTCTCTTGAGACGCGGTTTCGTTCACGGCTCCTGTACACGTCGCTGCTTCCGTACAGCAAATGCATCCACACAGTAGATTGGTAATTCCCGATGACAATTTCACACTGCGATTTGCAATAACAGCAAAATCGTAGTTGGGGAGACGTCCACTTTCGATTTCTTCTGGTTTGAGGTAACGAAATTTCCCAGGCTGGGTCACTTTATGCGGTAGTGTATAGTTGGATGGTTTGGCTCCCGACACAGCAACACCGGTTTGACGTCTGATCGTCGAGGACGTTGTTGTTGTAGCGGATTGAGACGGCATGCGCCGACGACTCGAAGTCATCTCCGTCGTAGGGGAATCCTCTGCGTCTTCAGTTCCTAAAGGAGGAGCAACAAGACATGTCGTTGAGTTTACCGTGGTCAACACCTCCTGCGACGACAGTACTGCACTGTCGTCGTCTTGTTCGTCCAGCGTCAACCCCAAGTACGGACGCGACGACATGGATGGCCCGCCGCGCCGCGGAGGAGCGCCGCTGGCCCTACTATTAGAGACAGACGTAGAAGAGCTCAGTCGCGTACCTCCTCCGCTGGCGCCACTGGGTTTGCGTTTGGTTGTCGAGGAAGTCGTTCCCGAGGTCAATCGCGAACGACTGGTGGATCGTTTCTTCTTCTTCGTCGACACTCGCGTAGACTCGCTCGAGAGTCGCTCACTGTCGTCGGTGATGTCATCATCCAGCGAGCGCCGCATGGCTGGAGAGCCCTCGTCGTCGTCCATCATGGCCATGCTCATGATTCTTTCCTTTTTCTTCTCCCCTTTGCAGTTGTGGGATCGCTCAGAGATGTGGGATGCCGTACTAAGTACGGCATGACATTTGGCATACTTAGCGGATATTCAATCATAGAGGTTCGTGTCGGTCGAATAGAAGAATACGTGGGAGGATTCTTTTGGCAACATATCAATTCATACAGGAATGGCTCAACCTGAGATTTCAATCGTACTTAGTGAGAACTTAGCTTTGGAAAAAGGCATCCTCTATCTCATGGAGGTTCTGGAGTGCATCTTCCCGACCCATGTGAAAGAGCTGGACGGCCCAGTCGACGTCGGTTGTCACGAGAATCCACGACGGACGAATCCAGCGCCATTTCCAGATCTGAAACACTTTGTGGGCGTGCTCCGGGTGCGCCAGTGGGGTGTTGTTGGACAGCCCACCGTCGACGCAGCGCATGCCCCGGTACTGGGACACGAGTGACGTCGTGTAGATTGGCACGTGGGAGGACGTGAGCATGCCATCGACCATGTCTTCATTGTCGGCGAACGAGGTCACGAGATGATTGCGAAGACTCGGGAGCTAATACATGACCATATCCAATGAGCTTGCGTGCAATCGTGAGTTTTCCACAGCTTCCGTACCTCGGTGATCGAAAAATAAAGTTTTTTGTTGACTTTCTTGTACGCATCCGGTGGAAGCATATTGAGCATGTTTTCTTTGACCATGGGAATCCATCTACACACATCCGTCAGGTCAGTTGGAGTTCTCTTCATGGAGATCTTGATCGACAACCTACTTGCCAAGACCTGCATATGACTGTTGCGCAGCGTCTTCGATCAGAGGGACGTTTTCTTTGAAGAAAAATTCTTTAACATCGATTCCCAACGAAAGGATCGTTGCAGGGAAGCAACCCGCCGACACTCCTGAAAAAATCACGTCTTCGAGATCGTATTCTTCCTAATACCATACAAAAGAGTGAAACCGCCATCTACGGATATTCCTGACAAAATGCACCCACCTGCAAGACCGACGCGACACCAAGAAAGTAATTGTACATGCCCCCACATCCCCCAAAACCAATTTGGGCAATGTCATGATACATCGTGAGTTTCTTGCGGGTCTTGTTACGACTTGGGCGATGCGTGAGATGCCACGGGAGCATAGCACGTGGTGGCCCATGGAGGGGACTCGTGCAGAGCGCATGATCCTCCTCAGCGTCGTCGCGCTGGTGCTGTTTCTCGGCGAGACGCGCCGCCTCGCGGTCGTCTGTGCGCCAGAGCGCATCCATACTGTCCCGTCGACAGGGAGAATCACCAAGTGGCGGTTGCTAATAAGCACGAAGTTGACGAGCGACGCATGGTGCGTCGGCTGGTCGATGGTCACACGGTACCGCCAGACGGTGGCCAGGTTCGATAGTGGTACCCATAGGCTGGTACACAGTTCAGTTTAGAAAGGAATATCGAATGCAACAGGTTTTCAGATAGATTTTCCTTTTTGAACATAAGCTTATGGAGGGGCATGATTTGAGATTTCCATGAGGAGCCGCGTCATCAAAGGACGCATACACAACGCATGTGTCTTCAGGGATGGTAATCAAGAACGATCGTGCAATGCATGCAGCCAACGCCAAATCCCTCATAAGGAAGGACTCCTTTGCCTACCACGTTGTCTCCTAATGACTCGAGGACGCAGAACCATCATACGAGTGTTGCCGATGAGAACGCGTTGTGGCAAGAGGACGGACTGGAGAGAGAACAACAGCGTTGTCAGCAAATGCAGTGCGCAGTCGAAGCATTCCTAGTATCGATGTATATATCATGCTGTCTTTGTGGCTCTCCACGCATTACCAGCACTGACACTTGCGACTGTGGACCAATAATGAACCCACCGCACCAATGAGTTGCTTGTCACATGTCACAAACGGTGTGTGAAGCCAAACCAGAGCAGTTGAAATCAGGTGTGAACCCAAAACAAAAGTGCACCTATTCCACGAGCTCATTTCCCAAACCATCGACAACAGCAACAATGGGACTTCTTGGCAAAGTGTTTGGACTCGAAAAGAAGGGTACAATCTCCCTTACAGTCGACAAACCATCCTACATCGCGGGCGAGTTGGTCGTTGGCACGATCAATGTGACTGTCTTGGAGCCGATTGAATGCAATGGTACGACGAAGAATGCACGACTATCGATAACTATGTGATCTGATGTTCTGATGATGTGCAGCGGTGGTGCTCAAGGCAACGGGAAAAGAAAGAGTGCGGTGGTCCGACGACACGAAATCTTCCTTGGGTTATATGGACGAAAAAGAATTTTTTAAAGAAAAGGTAGGCCCATTGGATTTCTATCGATGGACCCAGTCCTCACTTCCTTTGTCAGATTGTCATCTCGTCGATTCCCAACACTTACATGCCTGGGAACTACACGTACCCCTTCGAATACCAACTCCCACCAGATCTCCCAGGGAGTATCGAGATCGACCACTTCCCGAATGGAGGCGTCGTCTACAATGTCAATTGTCGTATCACCTACAAGCTCAAAGCCACTCTCGACATCAATGGATTCTTTGCCAAAGATCTCAAGGAGAATTGCTATCTCACTGTGCACCAGCAGCTCTCGCACACGGTCCACCCGAGCCGTGAAGCGATTTCACAACCAGTCAAGTTTCTCTGTTGCTTCAGCAAGGGAACATGTCATCTCGACGTTGCCATGGACAAGAATGCGTACATGGCTGGTGAGACCGCCCAGATCTTTTGCAGGATTCAGAACGAATCACAGGTTGACATTCCCAACATACGGTGCAAGTTGATACAAGAGCTTGAGCTCAATGGCTGTGGGTGCCACGAAGTGCTTTCGCGCGAGTTGTGCTCGCAAACGTTTCCTGGTGTCCGTGCAAGTGAGCGGCTGGAGCAGCCTCAGCTAATGCCGCTTGTGTTACCAGAAGGCCGAACGATCAGTCCTTCTACCATGGGTCGCTTGCTCAAGAGCTCCTACTATATGGAGATCGAGTGTGATATCCCATGGTGCCCCGATGTGCGCTTGGCACTGCCGCTTACGGTGATCGCACCGATTGTTGTGATGCTTCCAGCGGCGCCAGTGCCAATCTAAACGAACCGCGATCTCGAGCGTATTCAACTATCGACGTACTTGGTCTATCGAGACTAATTTGTGGCTTGAATATACGTGTCTACGGTCAACGCACACGATAACGTCTTTATTAGACTGAACCTAATCAACCTAAATCTGGTAGATCGAAACGACTAATTTCACGAAGTGAAGAGAACGCGACCCATCGCCGAGGCAGATAGATCATAGATCGCCACGGATCGAAAAATGGGGTTGTTAGGCAAAGTATTTGACCTTGAGAAAAAGGGCGAGATCTCCCTCACGGTACAAAAGCCATCCTACATTGCGGGCGAGCTCATTGTTGGCGAAATCAAGATTACGGTACACGAGCCCATTGAGTGCGATGGTACAAATCATAATGTTGGCAAACTAACCGCCCTTGCGCGCTCACCATTCCTATCCTTGTGTCTCTAGCGGTTGTGCTGAAGGCCACAGGCAAAGAAAAAGTGAAATGGGTTCAAGACAGAACCGAGACCGACAGCGAAGGTCATTCGAGAACAGTGTCGGATCACCACAGCAAGGAAGAAGAGTTCTTCAAACAAAAAGTCATTTCCACTATCCTATTGCGTGGTTAGCAAGACAGTGACCACTTCTTGTTTGCAGATTGTGATTTCCTCAATTCCCCATACTTATATGCCCGGCAGCTACACGTATCCGTTCGAATATCAGCTCCCACCCGATCTTCCAGGCGTCTTTGAGATCGAACACTACTCGGGGGGAGGATTTCTCCATGATATCACGTGTCGCATCAGCTACAAACTCAAAGCTACACTCGACGTCAACGGATTCTTTGCCAAAGATCTCAAAGCCAATTGTCATCTTGTCGTCCACGAGCAGCTCACCCAGACCATCCAACCAAGTCACGACGCAACGTCGCAACATGTCAACTTTCTCTGCTGCTTTAATAAGGGAACGTGTCATCTTGATGTTGCCATGGACAAGAACGTGTACTTGCCGGGCGAGACCTCACAGATCCTCTGTACGATCCAGAACGGATCGCAGGTCGACATTACGAATATGCGATGCAAGCTGATACAAGTGATTGAATTCAAAGCTCACGGTCGACATGAAGTGTTTACGCGTGCGTTGTGCACGCAAACGTACCCTGGTGTTCCTGCAGATGCAATGTTGGTGCAGCCACAGCCATTGCAACTTGTACCCACCAATCAGAGTTCCGCCATCAGTCCCTCGACGTCCGGTCGGTTGATCAAGTGCTCCTATCATGTGGACGTCGAGTGCGATATTCCATGGTGTCCCGATGTCCATTTGCGTCTGCCACTCCTAGTCATTGCGCCCATGATTGTGATGATGCCCATGGCTGTGTGAGATTTAGACCAAAGATTTGTCCAGGACCAAACCTAATCTACAGAAGAGTTGGGTTGAAGTGTACCCATTCAAATCCCTAACCGCAACTAGTCAAAAGTAGTCGATATTATCAAACCAAGGTACGCTAAACTTGACCACTGGTCGTGGATAGACGTTCTTTCTACCTTGATTTATAAGATATATCATTATTCTACCTGAATTTGTATATACGACCATTGACTAACCGAGGGACATCAACTGTTTGGCGTGTTGTCGTCGTGTCGCGGTGTCCTGTTCTTTCTTCTTTCTGCTCGATTCTCTAAAAGTCTCACTTGGAAAAAAGACCGCTACCACACAGGACTCTACTGTCCTACGAAAGCGCAATGGGCAAACTGGGTAAAGAATTTGGTATTGGAAAGAAAGGCAAACTCTCAATTGCACTGGAGAAACCATCGTACGTGGCCGGTGAGATAGTCCGTGGTACCATCTACGCGACGATCCACGAGCCAATTCAATGTGATGGTACGTTCGATGGCCATGATGGTGCGAGAGGATACAACTAACTCCAAGTCTATGACAGCACTAGTGCTCAAGGCCACTGGCAAAGAAAAAGTCAAATGGAGTGAACACGAAGGCGACGAGACAAACGATCAAGAGCGTGAACACGAATTCTTCAAGCAAAAGATTGTGATTTCGTCGTTCCCTGCTGTCTACAACCCTGGAACCTACTCGTATCCGTTCGAATATCAACTCCCATCCAACCTTCCAGGCGCTTTCCACATGGAACGCTACTCGTCCATGTTTATTGAAAATCTCGAAGCGACGATCAAGTACAAGTTCAAGGCAACACTCGATGTTGGTGGATACCTTGCCAAAGACCTCAAGACCAACACGACGATTGTAGTGCATGAACAACTCACGCAGACGATCCAACCGAGTCACGACTCGACGACCCAGTCCATCAACTACCTCTGCTGCTTTAACAAGGGGACATGTGAACTTGCCGTTTCCTTGGACAAGAATGTCTATTTCCCAAGTGAAATCGCACAGATCCAGTGCCAAATCAACAATCGCTCGGAAGTAGACATCACGGCTATGCGCTGTCGCTTGTACCAGGACGTGGAGCTCATGTTGCACCATGGAACACAGACGTTCACCCGTGAAATTGCGCGTCAAGAGTTCCCAGGTGTGGCTGCTGGGAAGAATGTGTCGCAGCCGCAGCCACTGCCACTGGCGCCAAATGTCGAAGGTTTTGTGACGCCCTCAACGCACGGTACGATTGTGCGCTGCGACTACCGCGTAGAGATCGAGTGTGACATCCCGTGGTGCCCCGATGTTGAGTTGCATATGCCGTTGACCATCATTGCACCAGTGATACCAAGCCCTGCGTACGCGCCACCGCCAACGGCTGGCTACGTGGATCCATCGGCCACTGGGTACGCTGCCCAGGGCTACGTACAACAAGCGTAAGACAAGCAACATCGGCAAAAGGTTCGTACATGAAAACTGGAAATAAACCATTAAGTGTGTTACATACTGCTTTCTCGGGTCATCCCTTTGTGGAGTTCAGATTGAATGGTGATAGGAAGCCGTAGCTCGAGGTCCCCACCATTGGGAACGTACGCTTCAATTTGTATCAGATAATTACACTTGACCACAGTTCCATTGGTCGTTGATGGAGAAGCCAGGACTTGGTTCTCTGGCCCACCTGTCGACTCGAGCTTGAAGACATGAGGTCGTGAAATGTGTTCATGGGCATGAACAGGTGGGTACATCCATGCACCTACTTCTCGTTCTTCTACATGAACATGATCGCGAAGTCGGAGTGTGATATGCTGGACTAAGCGACACGTGATGGCAGGAATGGTGACCCTCGAGTCGTTCGTAACATCACAAACAACATTGACACGATCGTCTTGACAAAACACGTCACTTTCAATGGTCGCACGAAAGTCACAGTAACCCTTATAAAGACAGCAATTTCCCACAGGTGATCGAAGCGTTTGATCCATGCGAGGTAACGCCACCAGTTCGGGGTGCGTCTCGTGGACGATGAAGCCCTGGACCGTGTGCAAATGACGACCCCGTCGAGATCCTTCTTCGAGTGACAAGAATTCCATTGTGGCTTCAAATTTGTACTCAATCGACGCTGATGTGTACTTGACAAATGAGTGGGGGTTGTAGGAGGCGGGAAGCACGAATGAGCCTGGCAGTACAAGTGGCAGAGCGCATTCAAAGTTACACGCGTGGTCACCGCGTTGAAAGACGCGTTCTGCTGGCGATACCATGATCTAGAGAAACAAATGAACAATTAGGAACGGTTAGTGTAGGAAGAGACCTACGATGAATTCGCACCTCTTGCTTGAAGCACACATTTTGCTGGGTACGGAAGCGACCTGGCTCCGGGTCATGGTTCCAGTTGACCGTCTCAAAACCCGTAGCGATCACAAGAATGGCTAATGCAAAGGCAACCATAGTCAGAATACACGAGTGGATAGAAACTGAATGTCGCAACGTACAAGTGCATTCAAAGCGTTGTTTCGCTTTGATGCGGACGCTGCCACGAACAATATCACCCGCAATGTACTGCACACGATCGAGTACGAGCGAGATTTCGGCAATGCGATTAGCGACATCACCAAAGAGCATATTGGAGGAGATATCACACGGAGGCGGCAAAATGAGAAATGGACAGGGTGGAGGATTGAGCGCTTCACGTGACGGCTGGCGTTCGCTTGAAGGAACAAACTAGCCGTATGGTATGGCGGTTGGTCGAATGTGAGATGTGATGGCTGAGCATCGTGTCAATGCACCGCTCATCATCTATAGCTGACCGAAGTGAAGCCAGCAAACGTGCAGTCGCTTGGTGACATTGAGACGTGCCCAAGAGAAGAGACGGCGGATCCATTCGGTTGTCATTCCATAGGAAGACGTCCTGCGTGGTCATTGTATTGCAGAGATCATCGTGGACCGACTCGCGCTTAACGTTCAATCGGAGCGACAAGTGCCACCATCTGGACATTCGAATTCGAAGCGTCTTTGTCGCCAGAACCGGGCCGTGGGCATTCATTGGCGGACATCTGAAGTGGAGTAAACTCGGCTTTGTGGTCTTGTGTCGTATACGCTGAGATGAACTTGCTATACTATGACCATCTTTGTGTTCTGTGATGGATTGGCGAT
>JAADWU010000707.1:0-10227 GCA_023336255.1 Pythium graminicola | reverse complement strand
TGTCGTGTCAAACGAGAGCTTTGTACGATCACAGCGGAGCATCAACTTGTGGAACAACGAATGGCATTTTGTACGCCTTGTCACACGATCGCGATGCGAGCGGCCGCCGTGGATGTCGCCAGTGACGAAATCGTTCACTCGGCTCGTGAACACGACGAATCAACGCGCGACGATAGTTTCGTTTTCTTTTCCGGTGGACTTGCAGATGACGATAGTGACAGCAGCAATGGCGTCGGAGCATTGGACTTTCAAGACGTGGATCAATACAAGAAGCGAAGTACACGCAAGTCGGTGCAGTCGTCGTCCATAGGTGGCACACAAGAAGATAGTGAGACGGATTGCTGGTCACCCGCGGCACGCCATCGTGCGGGGGCCGAATTAGCGTCGCTCTATATCATGGGGGACGCTTGAAGAGGGGGAGGTTCAGTGTGGTTAGTAGTATTTACACGGTTCAACATTCATACAACTGCAATTCCACTAAAACGACTGGTGTGGCGATGGCGCGTTTTGCTCGTCTTTACGAAAACCATGCAGCCTGAGCGTCTTCTTAGGAAACTGCTTGGCACAATACTGGCCACAGAGCGAGCCTGAGGCAGAACTGATTACATTTTCTTCATGTAGTTGTACGTGAGACGAGTAACGAGTCAGCTCTGTCCAGTGCCCGTGTGTCGTTTTCTTGTTGCTGCATGGTTCTTTCCATGGACAAACGCCATGGAATTACCGACGAACATGCACGGCTTGCACATAACCAGGCGATTGAACCAAAATGCATCCTTCCCTGATTATAATGCCATGCACTTAATGGCACACATATATTTTATCCATGGTGGATGAACTGAATGTTTTAAAAACCAGGTCATTTTTGAATTCACCAAGTCTTAATTTGGTGGATTTAGCACAGATATCCCATTTATAGTTTGCATACTACTTATTTAAGAGGATATGCATGAACATGGCTACATTCCACTCGTTATGATGTGGCCTGTGAATCGTCCATCACTGTCTGGATGTAGTGCACCCATTGCTCCGTTCCTGTTCTACAACAACAGACTCTGGACTGTTGTAAGTGGATGACGCGTTTGGCTATAGAAAGAAGACGAGGCAATCGACGGGAACGCGTGCCAATCCTCCATCAAATTGTTCCAAGGACTTGAACCCACGTGGACCCGGACTTCTCACTTGGGTGTGCGAGTCCGAGGACTGTGCCATCCTAGTCATTTCTCCATTCACCGTATTCTATCCAGGACGTTCTCTCCTATAGAATGTCCCAAGCCAAGTTCACAAGTCCATTCCCACGATTGGATCTCTCTCTGGATGACAAGAAGGAACTGTGCAAAATCTCCAAACATCTTGTGGGCGAAGTCATTCATGGTTATGAGCGATTTCTGTGGAATGACAATAGTCAGTTGGATCCGTTTCGTTGGGCGTTGATTAAAGAACGTGAAGATGTACGTGTCTATCATGATCGTCAATCAGGTCCTCGTTCGGACAACAAAGGTCTCAATGGTCTCTTGACCATTGGATCCATGCAAGGCTCCCTCGACGATGCCATGTATAGCGCGGTCAACCACACGACTGATGCCATGCGCATCAAATCGGCCTACACGAAAGACACAATTGTCAATTGTGCTGTCCTCTCAACGATCCTTGAACCCACGATGGAGAAACCCTTTCGATCCATGACCGTCAAGTGGGGTGTCAAGAGTATGCCGCTTGCCATGCGGGCAGTCTCTCGGAAACGTGATCTTGTGTACGTGGAATCCATCGGCATGCGGACCCTCTCGAACGGGGAACAAATCGGTTTTCATCTTGTCCATTCGGTCGACTTCAAGTACACACAACCCCTCCCGTCCTATGTCCGGGCCAATGTCTCGAGCTGTGCTTTGTGGCGTCAGCAAACACCCGCACGAACTCAAGTGTTTATGAAATCCTTCATTGATATTCCGGATGGGATTATGACCCAAATGATTGTGCGCTCTTCGGCTGACATGTTCATCACGATCGGACGTAGTATGCATGTCGCCCAGATGAAAAAACTGGGATGGCTTATGCAACGTCGTCGTGCGTCCGTCATTGACGAAGATCCAGAAGACGATGGCTCTTGTCGTAGTTGTGCTGTCTGTGGCAGCTCGTCCGGTTCATCGTCTTCCGTGACGTCGATGTCCTCAACCACGTCGACGCGTTCGTTCTCGAGTCGACGACTCAGTCGCCACAGTAGCACCGGCCGTCTATCGACCAAGTCGACGTGTACAATATGCAACCGCTACATTTGCTCGACCTGTCGTGTCCGTCGTGAGTTGTGGTACATTTCCCAACCAGATCATCAGCTCGTGGGACGTCGAGCAGCATTTTGTGTGCCGTGCTTGAGTGCCACAGACCGTGTGAGCCCTGCCGACGTCGCGCGGGACGAGATTGGCGGTGGACGCTCCGCCGCTGTCGGTCCACTGAGTGAAATCGTCAAGGGATGTAATTCGGTGACGCGTTTCTCCTACAGCACGGCGGTTGTGCCCATCAGTAGCCACCGTGGTGGATGTACTGTACCGTTGACACGTCCCCATAGTGGCCCAATCACCCTCTTTGATGCGCCACTCCCTCGTCACGACACGTACGACCGCCGAGAACATAATAAACGACGAAGTATGACGCTTGTGGCACCGATGCGACCGTCACCGTCAGCAGTCTACGCGGCTTCGATGCTGCGTGAGGCCACGGTCCCATCACCAGTACCCAAGAGCAACTCGATGATTCGTGCGTGAGCACCCACACCTTGTAGCAATAGGACCTTAGGCGATGTATATGTTGTCCATGTGGAGTCTAACGTCCGCGTGAAACGAAGCGCGTCCGTCCCTTGTATCTATCTACATCAATAGCACGTGGCCCGATTGCCAGGGTCTTGAGAATGCATCCACTTGCACATAAACAAGCCATCTGTGCGACGGTCTCACAAAACTCGTACGAAGCGTTGGGATTTGCCATCCTGTGTGTTTGGCCTTCATTCCATTCTACCGCTACCTATTCCTCTCCTATCACAAGCTAAAACGAGCATCAAAGGGGACTACGTGTATTTTGGGACGTGCAACTTCCGTGACATGACTCGCGTTCCAGCGGCCCACAGGTCAACGACAAAAGAGCTGGTCGCATGGGCTCCCAGGCCGGGCTTCGTGACTTTCAATGGACAACGTACGAGAAGCCACCTGCACCACCACCGATGCCATCCCTTCCGCCATGGGCCACCCAGTCACAATCCACTGTCGTGAATCCGCCACAAATGGACCCAGCTAGTTCCTGGCGACGACCTACGTCGTATTTTGGTGCGATGAAGCGACTACCAATGCAACCACCACAAGCACCCGCCAACAATGTCGATGACGAAGAGCAACGTCGATATGACCGGAATATGGTCGAACCTCCACCACCTCGTCAGCTGAATGGAGATGAAAATAAACATGAGTGGTTGTACAGTAGTCCAGGTGATCTTCGAGTTCCGCCAACGGCGACAACGAACCAACGGGAAGAGGACTCAGAAGAACAAAGCCATCCAACGCCACCAGACAGATCCTCTGTCCGTACTGTTGACCAGCCATTCGCAGTTCCCGTAGCAGGAGAAGCCGATTCAGTGATCAAGCCTTTGGAAACCCACAATGCCTACTTTCGCCCGTGGAAACATGTCGGTGATAACAACAATGACGGCGATGACAGCGACGTAGCAACAGTCAACAAATGGAAAGTACGCGCGCTGTCAAATCCGTTTGCCAAACGAAAACCGACAGCCAAACCGTCGCCTCCAGACCCAGAGCCGCGAGACGATGACGAGAATCCAGCCGCTCCAAGCCCAAAACCTATAGGTCGTACCGCTTTTCCGCGGACACCACCGCCTCGTCGATCCAGTGTGCCTAATGAACGAACGGAATTGTCTAGTACAGCTAGTCCAATCGCTCCTCATCGACCGAGGACACCAACACTTGCTCCAGCGTCAGTCAGTGTGCATTCTGAGCCTTCACTGTCTCAAACAAGGCCGTCACGGAGTGGAGTACGCTCGCGTGAAACCATGGTACTACCCCAGTTGCACACCCCCGAACCACCACCACTCGAGAACCATATCGACCTTCCATCAGCGCTTGCTCACCTCACAGATCTTCGTCGGAGCACCGCCCAGCTCGCCCCATTAGACGCAATGGAAGCTCCGCGGAAAATCATTCATGATGATGAAGAAGAGGACGAGGTAGCAAGGGTTTTCAAGCGTATCCCCCCGAAACCACCGACACAATTGCAACAACTCAAGCAACAACATGCACAGCAAAAACAAAAACACAAGAAAGGGGCGACCCTCGATGCCCTCAACGAAATCAAACGCAAACGGGAGGAACGACGGAATGCCCAAGCGGAAGAGAAACAACGCATGAAAGAAGAGGTGGAGCAACATGGTGATGATGCCGGATACAAATTTCGACGACTCATTCAGCGATACCGAGACGCTCTCCCAGCCACTCAACGACTCAAGCCGACGGGGAAGAATAATACGGTCGCCCCAACCCAACGGCTTTGTGTGTTTGTTCGTAAACGTCCACTCGCGAAAAGAGAACTGAAAGCCAAAGGGTACGATATCCTCACATGTCTCTACGCTACGCCTGACAAGACAACACTCCGACAAGAGCTCTTGTGTCATGAACCCAAGCTCAAAGTTGATTGTTCCGAGTCACTAGAACACCATTCGTTCCATTTTGATGGCGTATTTGACGATGACCAAGACAATGAGACCGTCTACCGTGCGACTGTCGGTCCAGTTATCCCAACGCTCGTCGAGGCGGCGTCCACGACCAGTTTAACCGTCTTTGCGTACGGACAAACAGGCAGTGGCAAGACGTACACAATGAAATCCATGTATCGTCAAGCGGCGACGGATCTTTTTGCCCGACTCGCGACTCGAGGTCTCGAGGTTTCGATCCATGTGAGCTTTTACGAGATTTACATGAATAATGTCAACGATTTACTCAATCGACGCAAACGCGTGCAGCTCATGGAAGATGGTGATGGCGTTGTGCAATTATTGGGTCTTGAACACGTCGCAATCACCAGTGCCGACGAACTCATGGATCTTATTGCGATTGGGGAAGAGGCACGAGCCACTAGTGCCAATGCCGTGCACGATGACTCGTCACGATCCCACGCGCTGTTGCGTGTGATCATCGCTAGTGCTGACGGGAGCAATGTGCTTGCGAGATTGTCGATGGTTGACCTCGCGGGTTCCGAACGTGCCTGTGATACGCAAAGTGATGGGAAAAACACCCGAATGGAAGGCGCCGAAATCAACAAGAGTCTTTTGGCGCTCAAAGAATGTGTCCGTGCTTTGGATCGTGGCGCTACGCATATTCCATTCCGTCAGAGCAAACTCACCCAACTACTACGGGACAGGTACAGTCGTGCACTGCATGGGATTGGTGAGACGATGACAAACTGACTGGGATGTGGGGATTGTAGTTTTCTTTGTGCGAATTCCAAGACGGTAATGATTGCCACCGTATCCCCATGTTCCGTGAGTTGCAATCACACTCTCAATACGTTGCGCTATGCCGATCGTCTCAAAGAAATTGGTGCAAGTTGATTCTATCTAAACAGAGTAATAGTGATTTGGATGTCTATGACTACTTCAACATCATTTGAGACCAAGAATAGGTGAGCATCAGGTCCCTTCATTGACGTCCAAGATGCCGTCGTCAAGCCGAAGTCAATGGACACCGACTGCATCCGCTCGGAGTGAAGTCTCCTCGTCACCAACTCCATTGTCCTTGCCAGTAGTGACGCATCGATGCCTTGCGCCCGTGGAGCCACAACATTCACAAAACGGCGAACTCTCGGCCCGCAATCTCCAACGTCGAAGCCACAGCGACTTTGAAGCAGTTGTCCATGATACAACGTGGCTCTTGAAGAACGCTCTTAGTGGTCATCGTCACGGCCATGATGACGATACCAATCGTGATCGACTGGGGACAGCCCCGCACGACTCGAAATCGAGACCGACAGGTCACAGTCGTGGCACCAACACTGCTGGTGATTTGTATGCGACGACCAAGACACGTCGTCAAGTTTCAGCTCAAGCCGAACGCGCCTTTGCACTCTATCGTTTAGGCAAATATGCACGGGCGGTCCATGATTACGATGTGTGCTTGGCCAGTGAACCAGCTTCGGCATTACTGTATTATAATCGTGGTTGTGCGTTTTACGCATGGGACAAGAAAGAACGAGCAGCTCAAGACTTTACAAGAGCCCTCAAACTTGACTGCAAAAACGCCTTGTACGTCGAGAGTCGTGCGGTTGTCAACAAAGAACTCGGACGATTCAACGAAGCAATTCAAGATTACGTGTGGCTCGAGACCTTGCGACGTATGGCCCAGCACGGCAAACACATTGGGTCATCGCCCTTGGAGTCTGGAGGTTATCCACGTCGGGATAGCATGAGCCAAGTGAGTGAGACCACGCGATCTAATCTCGTTGACACGGAAATACCACCACGCGAGACACTGGGAACGACCCGTGGGTCGTTCTCCATGAGCTTTAGTGAACTCCAGGCCACACTCATGGGTGCATCCATCAGTGGAGACGATAATGGTCTCAGTACCTTCTCCTCGCACCCGATGCCAATCACCACAGAAGGACTGACGACAGAAGAGCGAGAGATTCATGTACTCGAGTGGATGATTCGATTTTTGCAGCGTTCACCACGCATGCGAAAACGTGGTGATGTGCACGAAGCCGCTCAGTATGCCAAATCCTGGAGTTTCTTTCGTGGTATGGACATGACGATGGTCGAACAGTGTCTTGAGGACGCCGTGTACGCTGCGTACGATAATGATGCAGTCGTGGTGGAGCAAAGCAAAGTCTCGACGTATTTTTACGTGGTTCTGAATCCCACAGCACCATTTGTCAAGAATATTGATGCCCAAAGTGGTATTTCCAAGCTCCGGGAGCTCAAGAAACTGTCTCAAGGCGATGCCATCGGTACGGATGCGTTTGCTGTATCGTTTGACGATGGACGATTACGAACAATTCGCCACGAAATCGAAGCCGCCGCTGCCGAGACGCCGACAGCGTATCTTCGACGTGATAGAACTTCACGATTGCCGGGCCGTCACAGCTCGCTCTACGCTCTCTTGAATTCGCAATCGATGCTTACTATGCTCACGCCGTCGACAAGTACTCACAGCAACAGTACTAGTGGCTTGTCGTCCTTGTTGGCACCCGAACCAGCGAGTTTTACAAGTCTTGAGCCTGTACACTGTCTCCTGCTGGAGGCGAGTACGTACCGAGAGATCCTCCATGACCACGAAGAAATTGTACTTGACGAACGCGTGGCATTCTTACGTGGTTGTCGCGTCTTTCAGAGTTGTTCCGATGACGTCCTCATTGCCCTCGCTGCCGTGTCTGGTGCACGGGTGTATGATCCAGCCAAGGATTTACTCCGGACAGGTGATGAAGTCACCGAACTCAGTATCATCCAACGGGGGGTCTGCCAAGTACGCAAGACCATTCGTGTACCAGCCCACGAGGCTGCACAGACTGCGGCACGTAAGCAAAACGGTCGACTCTCGCCCCTGCGACGACATCGGAATCGGGAAGATGATGAGCAGGACGACCTTGCGTCGTCGCGCTCGAGTGGCGATGGTTCCTGGGTGCTTGACAATGGGTGGATGCTGACCAACCCACGGCTCGTGAATGGTGCTCAAGGTGATGCGAAACAAATCCCCATGCTCATTCAAGACGTGAACGTTGGGATCCTTGCCAGTGGCCAAGTCTTTGGTGAACTAAGTGTGTTGCAACCAGGTCAACCGTCACAGGTCACCATCCACTCGCAGACGCTCGTAACGGTGCTGGTATTTGCCCAAGACGACCTTGCGCGGCTTCAAGTCCAGTATCACTCGGGCACCATGAATGCCCTTCAAGAGTCGCTACTGTTTCACAATCCACCCCAGCAAAAAATCGTTCAGCTCCAACGCGACCTGGCGCGTTGGGAAAAACAGAAACGTGGGGTCCTCGGGGAAATGGCACTTGAATTGCCTATCAAAGCCCAGTCTGTCCTCCGCAGTGCGTCATGCATGAAACTATCGGATCGTAAAGCTGCCTCGCCCAATGCACTTGCGCTCAAACGCCGTCGTGCAACCCTTGTGGCTGTGCCGCCACTCTCTCCGCTTACACGGCACAAGAATATCAAACTCCTCCACACTAATCCAAATCTACGATAATAGTCGTTTTCTCTCAGTAATCGCTGTTGTCAGCACGGCACCGATCCCCATCGCTTTGCAGCGATGGTGACCATTGGTGCTCAGGTCTCAAAGATTATATCAGTTGATCATTGAGAAAACCATGTTCCAAAATACTACAGTTCCATCAACAAGAGGTATGTTGTCCACAGTATCGCTTGGTCCATGGAGCAAGCCATTGACGGATCTCAAACTTTTCATAATCACGCGGAACCGATGAAAATATCAACTGAGCTTCTCGATCAAAACGAGCTCTTCATCAAATGACTGGTTCTGCTATGATGGTCTCTTTCATGTGGACCACATGTTTTAATAACCTTCTATTTGGCACATTTCAGTACTATTCATAATCTCTACATCTCAACATTTCGGAGATCTTTTCAATTCTCGATATTTCTACATTTTTGTGGTGGTCTCACAACGTGTGGGGCTCATCGAGCGGCTCCGACAGTCGTTGGTAAGCTCTCATTCTCTCCCCCCTCACGATGCTCGCGACGTTTGTCAAGCACGCCAAGGCGACGCCGCGTCTCGCGCGGGCCATGGCGACGGTCCGTTATGCGGAATACGGTCATCCACAGGCCGTGCTGTCGGTTCAACCGGACGATGCGGACAAACCGCTTTCGCCCAAGCAAGTCGCACTCAAGTTTTTGGCCGCACCGATTAATGTTGCTGATCTCTCGCAAATTCAAGGTGCTTATGCGATCCGTCCAACGTTTCCAGCCGTTGCTGGGAATGAAGGTGTGGCGGTTGTGACGGCCGTTGGCTCGGATGTCAAGAATGTCAAAGTGAATGATCGTGTGATTCCCACGCAAGCAGGTTTTGGCACATGGCGTTCCAAGGCGGTGGCCGAGAGCGGGGATGTCATGAAGATCTCCGAGAAGATCAAGATTGAAGATGCAGCTACATTGTCGGTGAATCCAGCGACAGCCTACCGTTTGTTGGCTGATTTTGCAACGCTCAAAGAAGGTGATGTTGTGATTCAGAATGGTGCCAACTCGGCTGTGGGACAAGCTGTAATTCAACTCGCAGCGTTGCGTGGCATCAAGACCATCAACGTTGTGCGTGACGATGGAGACTACGACTTGACGAACCAACATCTCAAGGCGATCGGTGGTACGATTGTGGTGACGGCGGATTACCTTGGTACGGCTCGTTTCAAGGAACTGACGAAAAATCTTCCTGCTCCGAAGCTTGCACTCAACTGTGTTGGTGGCAAATCGTCCCTTGAGCTGGCCAAGGCTCTTGGTAAGAAGGGTGTGCATGTGACGTACGGCGGAATGAGCAAGGAAGCCGTGTCCGTGGGCACAGGTTCGCTCATTTTCCACGATATTACCCTGAAGGGCTTTTGGCTTAGTGAATGGGTCAAGGAATCGAGTGTGGAAGAACGTGCAGCCATGCTTAATGAGCTTGCGGGTCTGGTGGAGGCTGGTAAGCTTCGTACGTGGATACAGACATATAAGTTTGCGGACTTTGACGATGCCCTGGCGGCTGCTGTGAACCGCACGACCAAGCGAAAGATTGTGTTGCTCATGGAGTAGACCTGCACGTTGTGGGACGACAAACAAATACGTGCACTTCGCACCATGGTAGATTGAAAAAACGACAGCAATGACCAATTTCAATCGACCACCGTGAAACTATGAAATGGAAAAACCAAAAACAGAACCAACACGCTTTGTGAGAATGTGTAGAAGTTTGTAGGGATACACTGACTGTGAAAACGGCTGGCCTGACATCATGTTCTTTGCAGGCGCATCGGCTCAGTTTGTGGGCAGTATGGCGGAGAGAAACTACGGCATTGGCAAGGACCAAACGGTTTAGTGTACGGTATTTCCACACACGCATCAGGAGAGGAGATGCACGCCAGTATTATATATATATATTACCAGGCAATGAATCGACACGTGATCTGATGAAGATCCCCGACGCACATGTCGCAGCTACCTGTCCACCACGAGCGACACAGTTTTGG
>JAADWU010000706.1:0-10236 GCA_023336255.1 Pythium graminicola | reverse complement strand
GGAATCACATTTTCTTCATGTCTTGTGACCAGTGTTGCGACAGTTGTCGTCCCAAACCCACCATGCGGACATGGTCATTGTGACAGGTTTTGAACCTAATGGGCCATGGACAGGCCAGCACATCCACCACTCTTCGTTGACGCCAAAGGGTACACTATTAACCTCGTCCTCATTCCGCAATCGTCGTCAAGGTTCCCAAGTCTCTTCTTCTTTCCGTCATGGCTGACAAAGTTCCTGTGATCCCCGATGAGTACCGTGAGGTGCTCGAAAAGCAAATTGATCGCATGCTCGTGGATATGGACGATGCTAGCTCGTGGAACTTTCACTCGGAGAAACATGGTGTCAAGGCGTTTACGCGTATTGAAGATAGCCTCACGGCTGCCTTGGGCATTGGACATGTGCCGTTTAATCCCCGCGCTGTGTGGGACCTCATCATGGATGTGAGCCGCAAGCACACGTTTGATTCGCAACTTGCCGTCGGCAAGCGTCTCAAACGCCTAGATGACCAGACTGTGATCGATTACCTTCAGTACAAAGGCATGTTTATTGTCGCAAGCCGTGATTTTGTGAGCATTGTGCACTACCGTGTGCAGCCGAATGGTCATATTGTTGTTGTGGCACAAAGCGTGGAAGATCTTGAGCTCGCGCCACTGAACGAGCCCAAGATTGTTCGTGGCCACATTCACATTGCGGGTTGGCGTATTGTGCCGGATGAAGATTACAAGGGCTGTGAAGTGACGTTTATGGTCAAGACCGACCTCAAGGGCAGTATTCCGTCGCGCGTTGCTGGCAAAGCTGCAGCTGAACAGCCATACCTTATCTACGAGATTGCCCAGGTACTCAAGAAGGACACTGATCTTGCGCGTTTTGATGCGCTCGGCAAGGTCACTAACACTGGTCCGAGTGCGACGGCTGCGTAATTTTCACCATCTCAACACGATTGCATGTGAACATAATGAATACCACGTCACCAACGGATATGTCCATACACTGTTGTTAAATACTATTCGCGATTCTTGGCTTCATTGTAATGGATCAGCGCAAGAGCATTTCGCCACGAGTCGCTGCACGTTGGGTCCATTTCTTTTCAACGAGCTCATCCACGATGAGCACACTTCACCAAAACTTCAAGCTTCCATGAAACAGTTCCACGTCTTGGAACCGTTTTGGAACCAGAGATCCACTTCTGTGTGGATACTCAGGGTGTGTTCTATTCCATTTTGATGATTGGTTCCCATTCTCTGACATTTGGGAGCATAGCGTTTCCGTATCGCGCCGACGGCCACATTTTCGAAGACTACACTACAGTGAGCAATCGTTGATCATGATCAAAATGAATTGACGACGGGAAGGTCGACCGGCGAACTGACGTTGACATGTGACGCACACACATCGATGACAACCTCCAAGTGGACGTGAAGTACGTGATGGCACAGCTCGAGCGGATAAGGGGTAGGTCAGGCGGACGATCAGCCTCCTTGGACAGCCAGAACTTGTTACAATGCATGTTTTGGAAGAAAAGAGATATCAAACGAAGACATTTGAGGGTAATTAGTGACATAAACATCCTGCAATAACTGATTTTGGGACATATTTTGGGTGGAGGCTCTGTTCACGAACCTTCGAGTTACTGTACTATGAGACATAGTTTTTTTGTGTGAACAGCTTTGACTACAGAACGTTGCGAGTCTCTTCCTCTACGTTCTTGCCATCGATGCCCTATAGGGTGTGTATAGATACAGTATATTCTGTCGTGACGCTTGGCAGAAGCTAATCCTTCCTTCGGACGTTTACACCTCATACTGGAGACGCATCAAATCGTACGAATGCGTATTGTTCAATAACATGCCGCTGTCGACGAATAAGCTTCGTCGTAGTTTTCTCGGTCTACAGTATTCTCCTTGGGCCGTTTACGCTTTATCCAATTACGTGGCGAAAATGGCCGTAATACACCACAGACCCATCAAAAGATCGTCTCAGAATAAGAGTACCGTGTCTGAACTCCTTTTCTTTGAATGTATCCAGGCGACAAGCCAGTTCTCTCATTCCAGATATTCCAGTTTATGGAGCGGACGCCAGTGGACGATCGTCCGCCCGTCTGTGCACACCCGTCAGCGCCAGGATGTTTCCGTCCGCCTCTCTTTATTATGCCCCCAAAAGGAACCCCACACATGGTGCATCAGTTCTACATTTCCCTCCCATTTGAGTCTCACACAATCCAACAACACATTCCCCACGCACGACACATTTCCAACATTTGGGAATTGCCAACAACGCATCATGTCGGAAGGTCGCGGGTCCAAAATGCCACCCCCACCGCCGCGCAAATCGGGTCATCTCTACAAGAAGACGGGGATTGCGCGGAAATGGAAGACGCGGTATTTCTCGTTAGAAGGTTCGATGCTATGTTACTACAAACGTGAAGGTGATACTGCTCCACAAGGCATTGTGATGCTAACGGGATGTGAAATCAAACCAACCCGTGACAAGAAATACTACAGTTTTCGGATTTCGCATCCCAAGACCTCCAAAGTCTATGACTTGGCCGCGACACTAGAAGGTCGTACACAAGACTGGATTGATGCCTTGCGGGATGGCGCACAGGTCGTCTTTGCCCAACATCCATCGACAATCTCGACCGTAGACACGAGTATTTCGACCGGTCATGGTCGTTCAGACTCGCTTGATTCGATCCCCACGATGCCCGAGCCCGAACCAACCCCATCGCTCTCAGTCTCAAGCTTTACGATGGACGAATCAGATTTATTTGTCATTGCGTCCGACGATGCGGATCTCCCCACTGATCACAAGGCCGATATGGAAGCCCTCATGTGTGAATTTATGGAGCAAACACGAGACGATGCCGAAGGATGGAAACTACAGACGCAAGAACGCGATTGTAAAGTCTACGTCCGTGCGGCATCACGTATGGGATCGTGTAAAAGCATGGGATTTATCAACTATCATCCCTATCTCATGGTCAAAATGCTCTTGGAAGTTCATCGTCGTCATTCGTTTGATCCCCAACTTCAAAGTGCTCAACGTACATTGGTCTATGATACACATACGTTTATTGATCATTTGACCTACAAGGCTATCTTTCCGGCATCGGCACGGGATTTTGTCCATGTCACACATTGGCGTGTCCTTCACAATGGCTCGATTTTGTTGGTGGCAACATCCCTCAAGAATGATGAACAGTATCCACCAAAACGGGATGTTGTACGTGGTCGTACGGTTTTGGGTGGTTTCCTCATTACGCCTAATGAAGCGTATACTGGTGCGCATGTCCAGTATATTGTCAAGGCCGATGTCAAAGGTGGCATGCCGACGGCATTGCAGACGAGGATGTTTGTGAAGCAAGCGTTTGTGATTGATGGATTACGTCGTGCCCTCGACGACGAAGAATACGACACGACGCAGTTAGCCGAGTTGCCACGTGTCACAAATCGCACGGTCTTTGATATTCGTGCCACAGATGAAGAAGAAAATGACGATGCACGTTCATTTTCAGGTTCTGCATCAACCGATGCCGATGATACAGGGGATGAAGATTGGTCCCGACCAACCATTACGATTCCACAAGAAGGATTGCCAGCAGTGCCAGCAAAATATCGTGAAATGATTCAGAAAGCGATTGCTCGTATGGACGTCGAAATGATGGATTCCTCATGGAACTTCCACTCGGAAAAGCATGGTGTGAAAGCCTACACCAAGATTGATGGGTCGCTGACCGCTGCCAAGGGTGAAATGCACGTTGCAATTCATCCACGTGCCTTGTGGGATACAATCATGGATGTTGAACGTCGAAAAACGTTTGATTCCCAATTGGCCAAGGGTACTCGTCTCAAAACACTGGATGCACAAACTTCTATCGATTACCTCGAGTACAAGCCAATCTTTGTGGTCTCGGGACGTGATTTCTGCAATCTTGTGCATTGGCGTGTCCTGTCGAATGGCACAATCATTGTGGTGGCTCAGAGTATTGAAGATAATGCGCTGTGTCCCAGCAAAGAACCCAAGATTGTGCGTGGGGATTTACATATTGCGGGGTGGAAGATTGTCCCAGACGCTGAGTACAAAGAATGTGACGTGACGTTTATGGTACAAACTGATGTCAAGGGCAATATTCCTGCGCGTATCATGTCAAAGGTTGCGTCGGAACAACCCTACATCATACATCAAATGGTTCAGATGCTCAAGAAGACTGATCTCTCTCGGTTTGAGTCCCAAGGACCGCTGACCAACACGGTCTTTGATCAAGCAGTGGCATTGGCTATGCAATCGCGGTCGTCAGTGACCAAGCGAAGTTCCAGTTCCGCCGTCCGGAGATCAGGGGTGACGAAAAAGTCAACTTCCTCTCGTGGCAGTAGTTCACGTGGAAGTTCACCCTCTATTCTCGAAACCGAGCCAACTCCTGAACCTCAAACGAAGGAGGTGGTTCCCAAGAAACTTCCGGAAGAAGTCAGTGATGTTCTTGGTAAACCGGACGATAGTACCAGCACAACGAACTTTCTCGTGACCAACGCGGTTCAGTTTGTCTTGGCGATCTTCGGGCTCAAGCTCGTGAGTCTGCCTGGTGTGCTGCATTATGGTGTGGTCGTCTACCTTGCGGCCTACTTTGTGACCATGATGTATATGGGTCCAAGTCACATGACCCCACGACGCAAGCTGATGATTGCCACTTTTGGGCCTCCAGACAGCGGTATGATTCTTGGTACACTTTCGATTGATATGACCAAGACACAGCAATACATTGCAGAGAAGCGCGCCAAGTCAGGTGATCACATCACAATTACGCACATTGTCTTGCGTGCGCTTGGCTCAGCATTGGCAAGAACACCATCAGTGAATGGCCACCTTGTGTTTGGCAATTACTACCAGGCCCCAAGTGTCGACATTTCGTGCTTGGTAGCTGTGGCAGGTGGTAAGGATCTTGGTGTGTGTCGACTTCCAGCGTGTGACAAGATGACGCTCAAGGAAGTGTGTAATCGCGTTCGTGGAGATGCCACGAAATTGCGTAGCGGCAAAGACAAGGCCCAAGAAGATCGTAACAAGCTTATGACCATCCTCCCAACCTGGGCCATTCGTCCCATCACGACGTTTGTCAGTTGGCTGGGCGGAAGTCTTGGTTTGCGTATCCCACCAGTCGGCATCGAGCCCTACATGTTTGGTAGCTGCATGGTTACCTCGGTTGGTATGATGGGTCTTGAACTGGCGTTTGCACCCATCACACCGTACGCCCAGACCCCCATGCTCGTAACCATTGGTGCGATCAAGGACACAGTCGTCGTCGAAGATGGCAAGATTGTCATTCGTCCAATGCTCACACTCACGACGACGATTGATCATCGCTACGTCGATGGTTCACAAGCCGCACGGATGGCTGCCTGGATGAAACAATGCATCGAAGACCCAAGCAACATCGAACCGGTCGATTTGTAGAGCCTGTAGAATGGTTCGTTGTATACAACTTTGTTTGGTTCGATGTCGGAACTCCACGTGGAAGAGTTTACGTGGCCGTTCCATTAACCATTGTGCACTAACATACCAATAACAACTAGTCCTTCTCAAGTCTCCTCTGTTAGTTATTATTGTTTGTCAAGTTTCGCATAGTTTGTACGCCGTTCAAACATTTGTTGAATTTCTTCAAGGGCAAGGCCTTTGGTCTCGGGTAGTTCCACGTACAAAAACACAAATCCAACGCAGGCAATTCCGGCGTAAAACCAAAACGCTCCTGCCGCTGAAAATGTGTTGATGATGGAGAGAAACGTGAACGATACAATCAAGTTGGAGACCCAGTTCACCGACGTTGCAGCACTGAGGGCAAAACTGCGAACACGTAATGGATAGATCTCGGCGTTGATCGTCCATGGCGTACAACCCATGCCACTGGCAAAGCATGCAAGGTACACAAACAACGAGACGAGGATAAACCATCCTGCGAGTGGGTTGTCGCCTGGACACGATGTATAGAACCATCGACTTGTGGTGGTGGTCGTGGGACACGCTGACAGTCCATTGTTCACGATCGCTCCAAACGCGTCGCCTTGGACGCACGTACTGACGGGACCTGCCGTTGTTGGTAACGGACTCAAGACATTCTGTCCAGTCGCACAGAATCCACACTGGGCATTCGCGACACAGTCAAAACACGTTGAAATCGCACTGCAGACACCACTCCCAACGACAGGCGTGGATGTTGCGTGGGCCGCATAGAAACTTGTCCCAAGCGCAATGAGCGAGACGATGACACCCGCAAGTGATGCCAGTGTCAGGATACGACGTCCCGCATGATCGACGAGGTAAATCCCAACAAACGTAAAGATAAAATTGCTAAACGACACGACCGCGGAGAGCCAAATGGCTGTGGAGGGATCGTTGAACCCGGCGAGTTGAATGATGGTTGCGCCGTAGTACATGACCGTATTGATCCCGCAAAACTGTTGAAGGGCTTGAAGACTACAGCCAAGCACAAGTGCACGATACACTGTAGGTTTGCGTAGCTCACTGAGGATATCCAAGGGTTCCGCTGCATCTTCTTGTTCATGTTGTTTTTGAATCTCCCGTTCGATCGCATTGTATTCTTGCTCAATGCTTTCAGTGCCTCGGATTTGGACCAATGCGGTCCACGCCGCTTCTTTCTTGCCTTTGCTAATCAGGAATCGTGGACTTTCAGGGAGAATGAGGAAGCCAATTACTTGGATAGCAGCGGGAATAGCGGCAAGACCAAGCATGTAGCGCCATCCATCGTCGACACGACTGAGGGCCGCATCGAGGAGACACGCAAAGAATTGACCACCAGTGACCAAGAGCGTATTGAGCGAAACGAGTCGACCACGAATTTGTGGTGGGGATACTTCGGCAATGTACAATGGTACTGTCATGGACGAGAACCCAATCCCAATGCCAACAATCAATCGTCCAAACAAGAGCGCAGTAAATGACGATGCGAGACCCATGAGGATGGAACCAATGGTAAACAACAGCGACGACGCCAGGATCATGGGTTTGCGACCCAGGACATGGGTTCCACAACTACTCAATGCAGCGCCGATAATCGCCCCAAAGACAGCAGCGGAGACTACACTGGAGCTCTGGAGATCCGTGAGGTTGAACACCTCTGGACTCTTGAGGAGAACGAGGGCACCGGAAATGACACCGGTATCGTAGCCAAAGAGAAATCCCCCGATCGTCGAACAGCACGTGAGGACATAGAGAAAGAGTGGACGTGTTGGGACGGAAGAAGATGTTTCTTCTTCTTCATTCTCGGTAGTCGAAACTGGCGCTTCGGGGAGCACAAGCATAGCAGGACCGGCCATGATGGTAATAGAGCTTCTCGAAGAATGGGAAAGTATGTGCAGATGTCGAAGCTGACGCCATGGGAGAACCGAATTTAGCCAATCAAAACACGTAGCATTGTATTTTAACCAATCCAACGTCTGTCTCAGCAAGGACTCATCACCTCGTAGCCTGTCAAATGCGTCATTTGAGTTTTTTCTCGTCTTTCGCAGCTGATTTGGGCATGACACGTTTGAGAATAATCGAGAGAATGACGTACAAAGCACCTGTGACAACAGGGACTGTTGCGAGCCACATGAAAATAGCATGAAGCAGCGTAAAGCGGAACAGCAAGAGTGTGTTGAGTGGATCAGCCTTGAGATCCTGCGTAGAGCCATCATTACGGCGTGAGATCTTCGTCGACCATACAAAGATCCATACAAACGCACTGCCGTAAATGCTGACACGGAAAAATCCTTGGCACCTTCACCACCCGAGCCAAAGAACGAGTTGCCGTACATACTGATAGTACCCCAGCATGAGATATTCAATGGTAATATTAAAGATAGAGATACGTACATGAAGACAGGGACACTGGCAATATTGAGTGGGGTCACGAGGTAGTTGGTGAGCATGGCAGCGACAGGATTGAGGCGGAAGACCGCAATAAACAGCATCACGGGCAAGGTGGTGAGACCCGGAACTGGGAAGATACCTATATAATACCGAGTCTGAACATCTAATCGAGAATACCGATAGACCAGGAAACGTACCACCCGAGACACCAAATGCCATGGCCAATGCGATGCTTTCCGGTGACGCTAAAACATGGTGGTTAGACGTGGGAGTTTAAACCATAGAGAGAAGGTTTATATGGTTAGACGTACCACCAGACTTGAGGAGCTTGACAACTGGTCCCTTTACTTTTTCTTCAAAGAAGCCGCTCATATTCACACGATTGCTTCAACTCGGGGGAAGAGGAATGAGACGATCATGTGATCTGATCGAAGTGACGAAAATGGATACCTGAATAGAGGACTCATAGACTGAAGTAACCACCCAAGCACCCAATGCTGGGTTTTACACAACTGGGTGGCTAATATATGTCCTGAAGTGCCATTGAAGACTAAACCAAGGTTAGACTAGATAAGAAAGACTAACTTGTGTGTACATCTATCGTGGCTCCACGAACCGTGTACTTCACTTCATCAAAAGTCTTTCAAAAATTCAGAATATCACACATCCAACTTTCAATTATGTAGTATGTACATCAAACATGATCTCTTACTCCTTGATCTCGTGAAAGTGGGTTTTTGACTCGCCATAAGCATGAGTTGGGGTCACAACGACTTCCACACCATGAGTATGAGTAGCAACACTAGACCCAGGCGTTTCCCCACCACTGTAGCCTGCATACATGAGCAACGCGTCTTCTTCTCGTGAAACAATATGCTCATCGTATTCACGGGCTTTGTAGTCGACGTGTACGAAGGCTCGTTCGACATCTTCAAGCTGCTCCACCTTGAACTGAAGCTGGAGAGCAATATCATGGGCATCCTTGACCGTCATATCAGCCGGCACAACAACTTCCAACTCGACAAGGTACTTGGAACCAAAGTGATAAGCACGAACGATATCCAATGAGAGCTTAGTGTTGTGGGTATTGCACAACTCTTTGACCTCTTCGATAAACTCTTCACTTGCTCGCACACCCACTAGTTGCATCACTTGCTCTTTACCCATGCGAGCCCAGGCAAACATGATGAGCAAGAAGATGATAATAGCCCCCGATGGATCGACATACCACAAGTCTTCACGAGCCGACGCGATAACGTAGGCGGTGATAGCGAACGAGTTGCTGACGACGTCGTTACGGTTGTCGTCTTGGATGGCCTCGACCGCAGCTGAGGTGTGGGTCTTGAGGACCCAGCGACAGTAAAGCATTAAAAAGACTTTGGTCGTGATGGCGGTGCCAGCAATTACAAGAGCTTCGACTGTGAGATGCGGTGCTTCAGGGTCACCATGGGCCAATCCATCGTAGAGTTTCTTGGATCCCTCTTGAATAAACACAACCGACACGATCACCATGACCGACGAGGCGATAATCACCGCCACCGGTTCAAGCCGGGATGTACCGGCTGGGAACTTGGCATAATCTTGTTTCTTTCCCGAACGTGTACCAGCGTAGGCCAATAGTCCTTGAACAAAGAGATCAATCATATTCTCGACAAGTGTCGACAAGAGCGCGAGCGATTTACTGGCGATCGCAACGGCGGTCATTGTCAAGACAATGATGACGTTGGTACCGAGTGAGAGCTTGAGTGCTGTTGCGACATGGTTGATCTTGCGTTCACCACGAATGACCTGAAAGAGCCATTCGGTCCACGACGGCGTTTCCTTCTCATCAGACATCGCGGCGGCGGCAGCGAGCTCCCGCTCGGCGAGGCTGAGGCGAGAGCTTCGGCTCAAGCGCTGACTCATCTTGGATACGAGTTGGCTTGGAAGCTGGAACGGACGAGTGACTTGAGGCGTTGAACGCAGATTGTGAAGTGAGAGCGGTAACTCGTGGTGGTGGCCGAATCTGTCGTGACCGATAGATCTATTGATAGAGTAAAAGTTGTCAAATAGAGACATTTTGCTATTTCTTGTATAGTTGGTTGCACAAAGGGAGACACTGATTAATCTCGTTTCACCTCGGGTTTGAGGTTATTGACTGAACACCTCACGTAAATGATTATGTTTGGTCCAAGCACTGTTGAACCCACTGAAATAAGGATGATTGGTCATATGATTCTCGACTAACAGCAAGAAGTAGCTACATGAAGTGGACGTTTTCGTCAGAATGATGGTTTTGGCCTGTGAAGTAGCTGTGAAGTGGCAGTTGTATCGTGATGCGACACACCACACATCACAGATTGTTTACCACCATTCGTAGCGAACACCATGCACCATTCT
>JAADWU010000705.1:0-10244 GCA_023336255.1 Pythium graminicola | reverse complement strand
TCAAGTGCAGCTGCGACCGCGGCGTATGCAGCACCAAGTCTTTCTCCACCCAAGATGAAATCCAATTCCAAATTGCTTCCTCGAATTCAGCAATAAACTGCTTAGTGTGTGGTCGGAAATTCGTACACGAAAATGGGGAATGCGATTTCTTGATTCGATTCCTTCACGGGAACAACATAACGCGCGGTATACGCAATCCCGGGGATCTTGTAGAGATACGTGACGACACGGCACGCTGTAGTACGTTGCTCAAGCTTGGGAAGAATCAATCTATTCCATGGATCATCACAAGTGAGACCGTACGGTCGTCAAGTGCCTGTCACGCCAAGATCGTACCGCAGGCCTCGTTCAATGAGGAAGAGGAAAATGATGGTCGCGTCTTCAAATGCGTACTCCATGGCATTACCATGGATAATTGTGACGAGATGATCGACCCCCGCGTCATGGGTCGCTTGGGTTGCTTGCGCTGCGCGTGTGGCATCGATTTCAATGCCAATAGATCGGATATGGAGTCGTTGGGCAGCGTCAATCACACAACGACCATCCCCACAACCAACATCGTAGAATACATCGTCGCTCGTGGCATTGACGACTTCTAATGCTTTCCGGAAGACCCCAAGTGGCGTCGAATGGAGCGTTCGACGTGGCGCCAACATATCGACAAATAACGACTACCAGAATTTCAGGACATGGTTCTTAACGGAAAACGTTCGAAAATGTGTGACAGCACTTTTGAGTGGAAACAATGGATTCCATTCTGTACAGAATCTACTCGAAGGTTCAAGATGTCGAAAAAAAGTTGGTGTTGCGAAATGAATAAATTATTGAAAAGCACTATCATGCTGTTTCTTCCAACGATAACAAATTGATAAATGAAAAAACGTGATGCGAATAAATGCAGCGCCGAGTCGATCGTCTTTGTCCTGCATGGCGATCACTCGGCGGGGAGACGGCGCGACGCTGGTTGGCGCTGGCGGCGACCCCTCGTATCGTCACTGTTTCCTTAGCGCGTTCCCTTCCATGGTGTCGCAATGTGTTGGTGAAGAATAGCATCATCGTGTGCTTGTTGGTTCTTATCTTCCGCCGCTTCCATGCGGTGATGCGACGCCGATGACCGCGCGTACCCAGCAATGGCAGCCGATGCCAATACGAGCGGCACAACGGCCAACGTCCCCGAACTCTTGGTCTTGGTGGTCATATTCTGTGCAAACGACGGCAACGATGGCATCTTGGTCGTAGGGAGAAACTGAACTTGCGGCTTGTGGTGCGGATCCAAGAATGGGACTGCCCAACTTCCATTGTTGGATGCCCAAGAGGTTCTGTTGGTTGCCTGCTTCAGTTTTGGGCAGGGGTTCGGTTCGGTGGAATCTGGGACAGAAAGGCAACTACGCCAGTGCCATTTTATCCAATAAGATAGGGTTATGAGTTCACTTTCCACCTGATTGGCTGAGTTGTCTGAGGAGGGGTAGGTGGGAAAAATGTGATGCAGGGAAGCAGCGCGAGAAACGTGTTTGTGCAAGCGGGCAGAACCACCAATAGATTGTTCCGGTCTCTTGCACGTGTGGCGCAAGAAGCGAATGTGACATGACCAGGACCAACATTGTTTTGGGATTGGATCGTTGGAGACGTGTGTTCGCGATGGCTGGCTGGGACGAAGCGTGTCGACTGGGTTGCTGTGTTCCGCGTCAACGAATCTGGAACAGATCCCTGTTCTCTCTACATTCCTTTGGTTCGTAAAAAGGATCCCCGCAACTGAGGTAGCTCTAGTACTGTTTTCACAGTCAGTACCGGTACTGGTAGTTCCGAAAGAGACGAAGTTGGTGCAAATTATGTGATAAGAAGACAAGTTCCTGTTCCCATGCAGCTCTAAGAACTCAAGGTTTCCTTCATACTCCAGGATTGCATTTGGCTCAATGATGCAGAAAGAATCTTCACATTCGTTGGCATTGTACAGTGAATAAGCATTCTACGTGTGACAGACGCAGATGCCACTTCAACTGGTCCTGATGTTCGACCACACGAGCATGTGAGTCACAGTGAGTCACAGTATGGAAGACGACTCAGTACAAAACCCTATCGTACCTATCCGGGGTATTACAGTTTTTTATCAGAGGCACTACAGCATCTCGTATAGGTTCGAATTTGACTGTACTGTATTCCCCGTTAGTATTCAGTTCCGCAGAAAGTTTGTTCCACTGCAGAATTCATTTCCATTCTGAAGGACCGGTACGTACCGGTCTACGTGCGCACGCACGGACAAAAAGTCTTGTCAAAAACTCACAACCGCATGAACCCACTTGCTCCATGCCCTCCTCCCTCGATGAGATGTAGTGGTGGTGTGTGGTACTTGACCATCATGCGTCATCCTGTTGCTCATCTGAAAGGATGTCGACCACCGACTATTTCGCCCAGCAGACAAGCCTGAACGTGGACATCTTTAGCACTGCCCCGTGTCGCCCTATTGCAAAAATGACAACTGACAGGAAGTACAGTTGAGCATGTTGATACACGCGAGAAAAGAATGGCTTGTCGCTGGGTTGTAACGAGGATGATATCCGCGGACACCTCAAGAATAAGATTGCTCTATACAGTACCGAAGTATAGAGGAATGTTGGCTCGATTGGGAGATGTAGGAATAAGCTTGGGAACAAGGTAAGGTAGAGAGGCGTTTCATACGAGCATCAAAAAGCAACAATTCCACGTTGAAGTGGGCGACAGTTACCGGTAGAGAGACGGTTGATAACGATCCAGTGGAGCTTTGTTCCTGGAGCGTTCCTGGGCGAGGTGGTTCAAACGTCAGTGATGGAACGGCTGGCGGGATTTTGTAATGCCACTCGCACGAGGGACAAAAGATACGTGGAAAAGTCTCCCGTTGTTGTGGCTTGGCCACGCAAGACGGGCGACGGGGATGCACATGGCGCTTCCCAAACTGGGTTTCTTCTCTACGGCAGTCAGTACATATCCAGGTGACCTGTGGACGTTTTGGTCACTGGGGTTCTATGGGCATGAAACCAGGTTTTGAGACTTGCCATGCATTTCAATCGTCGAACTCTGTTGCTTGGAATTGCCATACTGTAGATGATCCACCCATAGGCAGGAAGTGGATTTGTAGAGCCTAGAGTGGGGACTTTGCCCACCACGCATGTGTATGATGACTAGTGGTTGAAGACTGAGGTTACACATTGGTCTATTTGGCGTTTGCTTGTTGCAAAGCCGGTATTTCGTGGGTGGCCATTGGGCAGCGCGTCCCTGTTCAAATCCTGGTTGGGCGCAGTGCTCCTGGCTGTTTCTGCCCCCTTTTCACGCACGGGTGAAGTCCGAGGCTCCCCCTTCCCCTTTTCATCCTGGCCAATACAAAACTTCAAATCGGGCGGACGGTGGAGCGGAGCCCTTCCCCGCGCGCAAAACCCTAAAAGAAGAGGGAAGGGGACTGCAGCTTGACCCCAAACCACCACGAACCAACACTCTCCACCCACACCGGAGGGAACGCGAGCCAAAGTGAAGCTGGCGACCGCGCGTCGTCGTCGTCCGTGTGTGTTTGCCTTGAGGAGTGGCGGGAGGGAGCCAAGTCTCGAGGGTCGAACAAATTTAGTGGCACCATTGAGGCGCACTACATATTCGCCCCACCAGTATCCATATCCGCGTCTGCGTTCAACCGCTTAGACCGGTCCATCAATCCAGCGATCGTCGCCGGCAAAGTGCGGTGTATCGTGTGTTTCCCCGCGTCCCCACGGTATGAGTGATCTGACGCGGTCTCACCACCATCAGCAGCCACACCCCCAGCACGCTCAACCACAACCACAGCAGCCGCTCGGGCACCACCATCTGCACCCTTTTGGCGCTGGTGTTGGAAATCTTCCAACCGTGCCTTCGACATCTTCGACACCACCAGGACTCGCCACCAACAAACGGTACGTTGATACTTCGATCCACGAAGTGGCGTGGAAGTATTTGGTTCTGTGATTTTTTTTCCACCAAATCTTACGATGGACAAGGAGATCACCAACTGACTACGGGTCTTATTCATATAGCTACGGCGCCTCGGTGCCTCTCGGTAATTCGCCGTTTGGCCAAGGAGGAGCGTCATCGGTTATGCAGTACAGCTCACTGTATGCACACCAGCAGGCGCTGAAGGATCGTATGGACTATGCGTTCCAACAACAACAACAATATGCCAATGGTGGTGGCACGTCGAATGGTCCTACACCTGGTCAAGGTTCTCAAGGTTACTATCAAGCGCCCAATCCAGCGGCCTATGGCATGCCACAACATGAGACGCCAATGGGTTTCGGTGTTCAATCCCAACAACAACCTCAACATCATCAATCAATCGGGATGCCCCAACTCCCCGAAATGCAACTTCCACCACATCATGATAGTGGAAAAGATCCCGCGGCTGTGGACACGCTACGCAAGTTTCGACCGCTTGGAAGTGGCATGTATTTGGGCTCCCCGTCAGTATATGGGACATCCAGTACGGACCAACGAACTGCGGGTCCACCTGGATCCGCCAGTGCCGCCGAGTCGTACATGTCATCAATTCGATTCCAACATCAACAACAACAACAACAACAATCTATTGGTGGTTATCGACCCGTGACCATGCATACGTACAATCAACAAGCATCGGTGAATCCATCCCCCCAACACGTGGCTGCTTCGTCCACATCGTCGTCGTACTATTCGACGCAGACGAGTCGTATGTCCCATCAATCAACACCCGAATTGATGACACCGGCCATGGTCGCCACGTCCACCGCGGCAACGGCGCATGCACTACGAACAAGCGCGTCCTCAGCGACACTTCCGCAGTCGATGGCTGGTCGTTTGGTACGGACCACGATGGATACGACACGGATATCCAATGTGCCACAAACCGTTGCCTCAATCAATACAACGGTCCCAACGTCGCAACCCCAACAACAACAAATGCCAACCCCACCACAACCACCTCAACAATCCCAACAAGAGGTACTTTGTAACCTCTGTTATGGTGGTCAATGTGATCGTATTGCCGATGCATGTGGGCATCGTTTTCATCAAGGATGTCTGCAAGCATGGGGTGACAAAATGGTGACGTGTCCCTTGTGTATTGGTGCGTCGAATCCGATCAAAGCCCTTACACCAACGAATGGATCGTTTCCCGCTGTCACGAATCAACAACCCACGACCTCGACGATCCAACAAGGGTATAATCAAGTGGATTTGTCAGGTGCGCGTGGTTCGGCCAATCTTCCACCAACACCATCGTCGACCGCGACCAACCGACAACGTGTTCGGGTCCAACAACGTCCACCCCCAATTGATACAACGCGTCTTACGGAAGCACTGCCAGTTGGGAAACTCAACAATGCCAATGGGATCACGATGGGAGGCGTTCCGAATACCCCGTCGAGTAGTCGTCCAACGTCGGCGACTTCGAGTGTGGCGTCGGATGGTGGCAAGCGTAGCAGTCGGTCGAAAGGGAAGAAACCCCTCAAAGAATGTTCCATTCCAGGGTGTGGTCGTACCGTACGATCCCGTGGCCTGTGTAAAGGACATGGTGGTGGACGTCGTTGTGGTTTTCCAGGATGTGGACTTAGTGATCAAGGGGGTGGATTTTGTATTAGCCATGGTGGTGGCAAACGATGCCAATATGAGAGTTGTGAAAACTCGGCACAATCACGTGGTTTATGCAAGCTTCATGGTGGTGGGAGTCGTTGCACGGTCCCCAATTGTACCAAGAGTAGCCAAGGACGTGGTCTTTGTCGAGCGCATGGTGGTGGACGACGTTGCATGGTTGAAGGCTGTAACAAGACGGATCGTCGTGCTGGTTACTGTGTCACACACGGTGCCGACAAGAAATGTGTGGTGCCCGAGTGTTCCAAGACGGGTCGTATCGATGGGATGTGCACGAAGCACTACTTTGAGCGCAATCAAGCGGCGTTGGCATCCCAGGCGCAACACGCAATGCTTGCGGCAGCGGCGGCCTCGAAGGCAGCCGCCCGAGATATGAACCGTGCGAAGAAAAAGTTTGCGCCCAAGCAGGGCAACACGCGCGCCAAGACATCGCAACTGACCCCGGCAACGTCACCGACGACACCGTCATTGCTGAATAGCCTCAATGCTGTAAGTTTGCTGTCATCAGCGACGGGGACAACGACTGGGGCAGTGGGTGGTCCTATGCATGGTGAGAATGCACCTGGTGGTCTTGGTCTGGACCTCTAGGATGCGTAACGAGGTCGACCGTAGGCACGTACCATACTGCTCATTGGGTGGTATCTGGTACGTGTATGTTTTCTTTTTAGTGGGCAAAAAATTGGGGACTTGGTGGCGAGCAGCGTGAACGGATGATGTGTGACGATAGGCATTGCATTGAAAAGTGCTATCGTCTCCTTCTTCTGTTGCCGGCAGTCGTTTGGTTCCTCAGAAAGTGATTAAAAGTCGAATCCAAGGTTGGTGAAAACACACAAGCAATTACCTGAACGATCGAAATCAACAACGTGGCGGATGAAAAGAAAAATACGGCCGAGAAATGCGATAAACTAGTAAAAGCGCGGGCCGTGCACAAGAGAATGAATGCAACGACAAACTAAGTGTCGAGACGAAACGAAATACCGAAAAGAAGTGAGTGACGTGCGAAGTGAATATGAAGACAGTTGAGAGACCGAGTATCGCGGTACGCAGATCTAATAAGACAAAATGGTCGCGTGGGACGGGGATCAAGTAATCGATCAAATATGAACTAAATTTTGTTTAGCACCTCTCGTTCAATTGGTCTACCCCGCCATTCCTGCGTGCAATGCACTCGTTTGAAGCTGTGTACGAACTTCGTCTCGCTGTGCGTATAGACCATGTCGTCCTTTCTCCGCTTCTTTTCGTTGCTCGACAAATCCCTGTACTTGGTCTTTGAGTGCTGAACCTCGCGTCTCTTTAACAGATGCGCGCTCGTCTCGAATTGACTGGAGAAAGGCGTCCATGTCGTTCATCATGGCTTGATCACGCTCACGGTCTGCCACAAAATGTTGAGGTTGACGCACTACTTCAAGGTCTGGAGAAACCTCGGATTGTACATCAATGTGGTCATGTTCCGTACATCCCTCGACGCTCTTCCTCACAAGTGAAAGCCACTCCACACGTTCCTTATACTTGGCGATCTGTTCTTCCGAAAGGGCATCGTCATTCATTGCAGCGAAGGCTGCTTCATGTTTGCCGAGAAACATTAATCGTGACGATACGCCATGGGCGTCTCGATCTTTTGCGGCTTCGGCCCAACTCGCACGAATTGCCTCAAAGCGTAGTTCTTGAGTTCGATCAAACTCGAGCTTGACTTCATCAACACTCCAACACATCAAGCGCCATTTCAGCTCTTGAGCATGAATCTCGTTTGTTGTCGCTTGCACTTCTTCATCTTCGTCAATAGCTTTTTCCTTGGGTAATTCGGATTGCTTGTTGCTGAAAGGACGAACCGATTGAAGCCAGAGAGGCACGTGACACTTGGTCTTGTCAATGCCACATTCAATAATGTATCCGCTATTTTCTTCGGTGGGATCCTCAGCGCCTTTTGTATATGAAGGCAACTGCAACACACAAACCAAACCAGCTCCTGAGTGCTGCGTCAACGTGTGGCCGTCAACAAGATCAATCACGTGCAAACGCGCTGTGAGATGTCGAACGGGGCGCATGTCATCACTGAGCAATTCGAACTGCAAGCTCGTGAAAGTCGTTTTCTTTGGATGTTGAATGACATCTCGTAAACACACAAGTGGCTTGTTCGGTACGTACACACCACTGAAGGTAGTAAGTCTTGGCTGATGAACGGTCGTATGCTTGAAAAAACGATTACTGCCAATCGTCATATGCCACTTCCCTTCTGGGGCTAGCTTTCTCGGGTGGCATTCCACAACAAGACTGTAGGTGGTTGAGTCAGGAGGTAGGATTGTACCTCCATGGACTCCTGTCAACGAGATCACTTGATCACCTTGCTGGCTCACGATATAGATATGAACGGCTGATGCCAACTCAGCATCCGACAAGTGAAGATCAATGTGGAGTTCCGGACTTGCACTCGATGCGTTATCGCCTGCGTGGGCGAACTCAATGTTTTGTTTGAACAGGATGTTCCATGATCCTGGGAGCATGGCTGGATATGCACCATCACCTTCGATCACCTGAAGATCCCACACATTACGCCAATATGTGCTCGAAATCTGCCAGTCCACTTTTACATCCCCTTCGACGAGGAGGCTGTAACCATATCTGCATGTCGTTTGAGGAAGCACACGGAATGTCTTGGTGTCAAAATCCCCGCGAGGTAGCTGGAGAAGTGCAGACGATGAAGTGTCGATCTTGAAGACCAGTGGTTGGCGTTTCTGGTATGTCTGGCCTGAATGACGACAACGATACATTTCCAGTTCCAGATCTTCGATAAGAAGAACGCTGCCGCGAGGATCAAGACCCATGTGCTTTGACATTTCAGAGTTCACGTTTCCGTCATCGGTTCGACTTGAACAGCTTGGTGGGATCCGGCAGAGCGTCACCACAACATTGACAAGATTGGTATCGGCAGCCTTCATCTCGGAAGACGTATCTCCTGTGGATTGATCGTCGGATTTCTTCATGGAGCTTATGACACAGAACTGTGATGCGGGGTTCTTGAATGGTTCAGGTACACCGTTGGAGTTGACAGGCCATGATTCGTACAATATATCGGCGTAATGCATTGGAGGATGAACAATCAAGAACGTGAGCTCATTCGCCGAAAGCTCTTCTTCTTTGATGCTCGCAGCACCATCGAGGTTGACCATCTTCAACTTCACGCTTCCTGGATCACCAACAATATCGAACAGCAGCGAAGCTTCTTGATATGCAAGGTTTTGGGGAGCACGCTGAACGGTCGAGCATATCACTGCACGCGGCTGCAAACACATATTCTGTTAGCGATAGACTACAAGATAGTGAACCTTTAGGCTCAATCCCACCTTTTGAGTATGATTTGTTTGCGCAGTTTCCGTTGACGATTGGTCAGTTGTCCCTGGCTGGATTTCCTCTGTCTCGTCGAAAGTCATTTCGTTTTGTGGATCGGAAGGTTGGACTTGAGGAACATACTGGAGACAACATACCGATCAGCAACGGTTCTCATGTCCTCCATGACCGTCAGTCGCACGTACCTCTTGAAGGGAGTGGAAATTCCCTGCAAATATAGCTGTCGATTCGTGACGAGTGACTTTCCAGCTCGTGAGGGCTGTGATGGCAAGTGAAGTGAGACGGATTGATTCAGTCGGAGAGCGAACGTCCGAGTTGTGGATGTCGTCCTCCACAGCAATCCAGTTCGCCACTTTGATGAGTGCTTTCGCCAGGATTGTTGGCCACAATTCGTTCTTCATGGAGCTTGAAACCAACTGAATATTGCCTTCGTCGTCGACTGGCAGCTTATCATCGACATCGATGCGTCGCCATTTCCCAGCAACGTACAAACGAACAGAATATTTACCAGCATGATTGTAGATGGGCACTCCCGCGGCGTCTTGAGGATGAATGGCCTCCCACAAATACGGAAAATTTCCCGTGTCGGCGCTATGAGAAGAAGATATCCATTGCTGATAAAGCTGATCCACAATGCGAAAATACGATGCAAATGAGGGTTGAACAACGTCTCCATGTGGAACCTCGGGCTTCACAACGCCATTCCCTGCAATTTCAATGGTCGAAGGGGGTAAAAAGCTACCATACGGAGAACTGTCAGCATCCACACCGTCGCTTTCTTGCTCGTCCTCGTCTTGTCCATCGTCTTCGAGATCTTCTGCTTGTACATCATCTTCATTCAATGTCCGTGGGCGTCCATTGATAATAAACGCGATAGCATCTTCAAATTCCATGTAAACCCGTTCACGATGTTCCTGTTCCCGAATAATGCGCGCTTCTTCTCGACGCCAAGCGGTCAGGTCTTCCTCTTGTTCTGCACTCCACAAGCGGGTAAAATCATGAAGAATACGACGAGGGGCCGGTTGTGGTGGTGCGACCACCGCAGGTGTGGCGGGGTGCGATGCCATCGCCGTTGCGCCACCCTGTTTCTTTGCATCGGCTGGAAGCGGAACATGGTGCGCTGATTGAGAAGCGGCTGAAGGATGTTGATGCAAATGCTCGTTGTCGGTGGATGGCACATGAACGATATGGGCATATTTCGGTGCTTTAGGTTTCTTGGGAAGCTCTACTTCGCCCTTCTTGGGTGGTGCTGGCGCAGCTTTCTTGGCGTTTGCAGCATG
>JAADWU010000704.1:0-10245 GCA_023336255.1 Pythium graminicola | reverse complement strand
TGACCACAAGATCTTCCCGATCCAATTTCTCAGCGACCTTAGCCCACTTGATCGAGCTATAGTCTTTCTGCAATACTTCCGCAATAACGTCAAAGTCCCAGTTGTCCTTGGAACTGTCGAATGGGTTCACAGCAGGCACGGCCGGCATGGAAGTCATTTCCAAATCGTCGGCTCCATTGGCCGAGTCACATGCAAACGGCAAACACGCCATCAGCGTCGCACTGTTGTCCGGTTTAAGCACATTGAACGTGCGTGAAATCATTGACAACATTCCTGCGACTTGTGCCGGCGGGATGGTTGGTGCATTCTCCAACCCCGCCTCCGCCAACAGTGTCCGGAACGCCTTGACAGACGACGTGCAGGCGTAGCCGACATCTTCCATCAAATCGTAGAAGAGACAGTTGGCATTCACGTCGCTGATCAACTTGCTGAGGAGATCAGGTTCCCCGATTGGCACGCAGTCCACATAGTCCGGATCACCGAGCGTGAGTGGAGCAATCTCCATCGAGTTCATATCGTTCGGATGAGCTGCCGAAATACTCGCCAGGAACGAGTCGGTCTCCGCAATTTCCGATCGAAAGGGTTCCTTCATACGGAGCACAAACACGAGGGCATGCAGCACATCGGGCGGTAGCTTCGCGCCACAGGTCGAAATCTCTGGGATCTTCGTCTTCAGAAACTTGATGGCTTCACTAGCACTCTCGGGGTTCTCTCCTTGCGCAAACGCCAGTCCAATCGTGACTTGCTGCGGCACTGTGAGTTTGAGCGCGCGACTAAAGTTGGTCAAGTACTCTTCCGAGACGACGCGCACGCGACGATCGTCCCCTGCACTTCCTTCAATGGCTTCGCAGATAAAAGTCGTAAAGTTGGATTTGGACGACGCCTGGGCGATCTCGTGCGTGAGCAGTTGAATCTTGAGTGCATCTTTTTGCTGACTGCGTGCATCGCGAAAGTCAATGTCTTTGACTAAACAGTTGAGCAAAAAGATCCGTGCATCTTCGCCATAGAGTCCAACCAACTACAGCCAGTACCAATCGAGTAAGTCCGGTGGTCGGGATGATCAGTTCTGTATATCCACGTACCTGATTGAGTTCGGCGACATTGGATTTAAAATTCTTTTTACTTAAATTCGTGACAAGATAATGAATTTGCCAAAAGAGCGGCGACGCGAACGACACCATTGTGTCTTCGGTCGACGCCACGCTCGCTTCGCTCGAGAGGTTAAGGGGACCAAGGGGGCGAGTTTTCTCTTCTTGGAAGGGGGAACCTCGTGACTTGGGAGCTCCAGTGGGGGGAACAGAGTGATGGTCCACAGGCATATCTGTGGTGGACGCAGCGGTGGACTTCTCCACCAATCACATTTCGTTATGAGTGGATCCACTAAGGAAGTGAGTCCGTCCGCCAGCCCAAACCCAGACAGTGGAGAAATGCCGCGCTCTATTCGAAGGGGTACTGTATCGGCGACGGCATCAAGTGACGAAGCGAGCGAACGACAAGCGACGGCACGCACGCGCTCAACACGCACAGGGCCAAGCAGCCCACAACCAGACTATCCGCATGGATCACATCCTTCCACCTGCCCACTTTGTCCTCTTTGACGCGGCGCCCGAGGCCGGCGACTTTCTCTTTGGCTCGGTCCTGGGTCAAGGCTCGTACGCCCGCGTATGCCTGTCACATCGCAGAGATGGATGCGACTCAGTGGACGCTGACGTGCGTCAATAATGATCCACAGGTATTTCATGCCAGGCTCAAGAAGAACAAGGCCGAATTGGCCATCAAGGTCATGGATCAGAACTTTATCCGCAAAGAAAACAAAACAGCATTTGTGATCACGGAGCGCAAGGTCATGTCACGTTTGCATCACCCCAACATTGTCCGCTTCTACTGCAGCTTCAAGGCAAGTTCACAAGTCTTTATGGCGTAGGGGTGTCTAGTTCTTATGCGTGTATGCGTGACGCCAGGATGCGCACAGCCTCTATCTCGTCATGGAATTGTGCAAGGGCGGCGATCTCTATGGCCTCATCAAGTCGGTGGCCTATCTTTTCGATGGAGACTCTTAGTGGACTGCTCATTCGTTGATCTGGTCTCCAGGGCGGAAGCAACCAAGAACCGTGAGATGGACATCAAGGACACGGCGTGCTCGTTCCGAGTGACACAATACTATGTGGCACAGATCGTGAGTGCTCTGGACTATATGCATTCCAAGGTGAGAAGACCATGCACCCCCATTGAATTACATGTGGATTGTTTGACGTTGTCCATGCCGGCGTAGCATGTGATTCATAGGGATCTCAAACCCGACAATCTTCTTCTGACGTTCGTAAATGCTATGTCACCTCTTTCTTCCGATTGAAATCCTAACTGTTGCCATGCCACAGTTCTACTGGTCAGCTCAAAGTCACCGATTTCGGTACTGCCAAGGTCAGTGGAAACACGAGCCGTTCGCTTCTCATTTTCTTAACGCTCTCGTGTGCAGGACCTCGACGACAAGAGTGAAGGTCCTCAATTCGGTGGCACAGTATCGTACGTCTCGCCAGAGGTGCTCAATGATCAGCCCGCGAATCGTCCTTGTGATTTGTGGGCACTCGGCTGTATTGTTTTCCAGATGCTCACCGGACGCTTGCCATTCGTTGCGGAGAACGACTACCTCACGTTCCAATTGGTATGCTAACTATGCATTGTTCCTGGGTTAAAAGGGGTAGTCTTACGTACGTCGACTGTTGAGTTTAGATCATCCACCACAAGATTGATGATCTTGATATTCCGTCTACGGTCCCAGAGTCGGCTCGCAACTTGATTCGACGACTTCTCGTCCAAGAACCTGGTGCTCGCTTGGGAGCTGAGGCCAATGAAAAGGGCTTTACAGAACTTCGGGTAGGCCTCTGATAGCACAGTCTTTCGTGTACTGGACTCCTGACGTGGTCGTGCTTCGCAGGAACATCCTTTCTTCGTTGGTATCGACTGGACGAAGCTCCACGAGATGCCGTCTCCATACACTCCTCCCGTGCTTGAGCTGCCAGAGCCAAAGACGGACGGTGCGTTGGAGAACTGGACTGTTGCAGAGTACTTTTCGGATGACGGTTTCTCCGAATCAACCGACGAACTGATGAGGTGCCTTGTGTTGGACCTTATTTCCTCATCACTTTCACTAACAAGGTGGTGAATAGCATGACCTCGCGGAGATCACGCAGCAGTAGTTCGATGCGTCACGGACGCCCATCGTGCATTTCCCCGGACGAGCTTGTGCGGATGGAAGCAAAAGTCAAGATTCATTCCAAGATGCTCAGTCGGACGCGACAGGTACGGACCACTACATCACTCTGTGCTTCTTCCACCAAAGCTCACCATTGTGATTATTAACCAGCTCATTCTCACGGATGCGCCACGTCTCATCATCCTCAGCTCTTGGAGTGGCAAATTCAAGCGCGATATCGTGCTCACTCGGGAGACTCGAATCGACCCGCAGGGTCTTCAGACGTTTGACTTGGTTACGGTTAGTACCTCCACGTCGTTCGCTCATAGGGAAAGAACCTCACGAGATTTGGATTACCCGTAGCCATCCGGTACGTTCCGCATTACGGACCCTGCCAATTCCACACATGCGTGGACAAGGGCCATCAACGAGGTTATCAACGGCTCCTCCGTGACGCAGACTCGAACAAGTGCAACATGAATGTAGTACTTAGTAGCACAGTTACAGTAATCCATGTTACCTGGATCGTACCCAAAAGAGTCATCACATTACCTCCCATTGAAACACGAAATTGGCGGGGCAATAATCCAGGATGCAACACCATGGGAATAGCCAGACAAACGGCGTATTAGCGCTGCTGCGGGCGCTCCACGCGCGTGTTCGACAGTGTCCCACGACAAAAATCTCTCTCAAGATGCTACTGCCCGCGTACGAGCGTCTACTTCGATCTGTAGGCGACGTAATGTCCTCTGAAATGTTGATCGTGATTTTCACTCGTCTTGTGTAGGACGCATCTTCTCTCGATCACGAGACGCGCATGATGCATGAACTCCAGCGTGTCCGCACTGCGCTGAGAAGCGAACCAGACTTGTTCGTTATGTCCCAAAGAGTGCGAATGATCGATAGCTCATGCGATTTGGTCTCTGTAGGTTCGACGCCATACAACTATTTGATGAATGTGTCGAGAGATGCCTGCAAATCGACAATGCTTCAAGCGTGTGTTCGATGCCGGATGCGCTTCGTCTTCTCCTAGCACTCGCAGGTGGCGACGACAGACGGACGTTTGTGTTGGACGATCCAACGCGAGTGAACAGCCAGCGTCAGACGTCAGTGCCGAGATTGGGCGAACGTATCCACATGGGCAATGTAGACGTCGTCACGCAAACACAACGCACACTACTCCAGTCCACAGCACTCCCACTCGCAGAGGAAACGTACGTTTTGCTTATGTACACTTTGCTTGATGTTGCTTACCATTATTGAAGTGTTGTGCGGCAGTATGATTTTACATCGCTCACTCCGACCGGCACGACAGAAGCGTCCCTTTGGTATCCTGAGCAAAACATTACGAATTGTGAGCCCCACATTGCGAGCATAAGTGTCTCTCCCCCGGTGGAGCTAGATGCCTTTCTTCAGCAGTTTCAAGCAACGAACACCAATGTCCCTCGCCTCATTGACATACCCCCGCTTCCGCGAAGAGATACCCCCTCATTGTAAGCGGTCGGTGGCGTACGCCTTGGTGAGCTGATCCTCATGAACTCATTTTTTTTGATAGATTACCGAGTGTTACCCCAACGCACAAGATTGAAAAACGGACAGTCAAGCCATCCCCTTCCACAGTCGACTCTGAAGTTTTCTTCTTCGACGCATCCCACGTCATTAAGTCTCTTCCTTTCGAGTCTGATGAAGAAGGTATGACGGAAGTATCCAGCGATGGCGTGCAATCGACAACTCCGTGGCTAGCAAGTGTTCTACAATCGCAACCGGTTGCGTCGTGGGAAGAGCTAGGAGCAGATCGATTGAAAACGGCTGGTCGCCCTGTCTTGAGGTCGCCCACACCAGACACTTGTGTGCTTCGTCAAACAGTTTCGCTATCAGTGGGCTGTGCAAGCTCAATGGCAAACGCTGTTGAAATCGACGAAGACGATCTTCTCGAGGTATCTACACATGCTGGTTACACATGTTTTCACGGTGTTTTACAACTAAGAGCTCGTCCAACAAGTACGTTGTTAGGGCACTTTGCGGAATCGAGTCGGTGGTATTTCGACTGGATGTTCCGACCGCGAGCCTGCGCTGTCCGCGTAAAAATGTTCTGATCAAGTTGCGCACTTCATCACAAAATATTTTGATGTCCATCCTGGACGAGTTTAGAAGCGCTGGAACTGCTTTTATCCGCCTCGAGTTTTTGAGTGTTTACTACGCTCAGGATCCTTCACGTGGCGGAAAGTCAGCGAAGGCACTCGCAGATGCACTGCAGTTGTTTTTATCGGCATATCAGGTTCGTGCTCAGCATCTAAGGACTGACGATAGTATAACTAATCTCCGTCTGATCATCATTGCAGGAGCGCATTTGCGATCTCTCCAAAGAGGTTTCGAAAACGAGTTGTTACGTGTCGCTGATCGCTATGCTCGCGAAAACTCGGTCAGTTCGCAAAAACCTTCAGGATCTATTGGACGTTCTAACCCGCTCGCGTGGTCCAAACCTGGGGTCGGAATACTGGGGATTGCTTAAAGGCGGGGAGTTTCCGCGAGGTATTGAGTTGATTAACCTTCTTCACAGCGAGTTACTCCGGTGGGAACTCGAAGACACATCTGGAGCCATGACAGGACTCGTACAATGGCTGCTTATTCGCACGGCAGCGCCATTCGTCAGTCTACTGTCAAACTATGCAGCATCCGGTCAAGCTCCTCGTGAGCTCGATCCACATGTAAGCGTGAGATGGCACTATCTTGGTGAAGCAAATGTCTCATGCCTTGTGCATAGGACGAGTTTCAATTGTCGGTATTCAGTACCCGTCTAGCACTCGATGATGTTTGCTCAGCGTCAAATTCGTGGCGAGAAAATCTAGTACCGCGCTTTCTCGAACCAAGTGTTTCGCAACTCATGAACATCGGGAGACTTCAGCAAATGCTTTGCAGCATCCTTCCGCACACTGATACGGTAAGCTACCGATGTACGTTATCACTTTCTGTTAGCACCACTAACACCAATCCCAGTTGCCTCTCGACGTGTTCAGACTGGGTCTGAAAGTGAGTGAAGCCCAGTCTCAACTCGTATGCGCGCGGGCTATGATCTCCGAGCTATCGAGGCGCGTTGAAGCTGCCTGTGTCACAGACCTTGTGCACTCGACACCACGACGACCGCTCCGTTCCCCAGCGAAGAGCCCAAGAGCAGACGAAGACGCAGGCGGCGAATGGACGGTGAACAAGCGGAAACGTGTATGTGTTGTTACTGGTCGGTTTGTTGTTGAACATATCTGACTCATGTGGTTGGCGGTAGCTCGAGCAGAAGCACAACTCGCAACCTTCACCGCGCGATATCTTGGACCGTCAGACTCACGAGCAAGCGATCGCTCACACACACGGAGATCATGGTGAGAAAATCTCTCTTGGAGATACTGAACAACCGTGGATGACTGAGAGTGCAGCCCAAGGACAGAGTGGCAAGGGACCGATGATTTCAAAGTCGGTGACGATTGGCGTGATCACAGCTTCACAGCAAATGCTAACTGCTTGTTGACACTGTAGGTACAGTTCTCATGCTCCAGACGAGAAGAGTCATGTGGTATATATGAAATGGCGTCGTGATCGTGCAAATCGTTTGTCGTCGGCAAAAATTGAGCTCATGAAACTGTACAAAGAGGACCAAGAAGATTGGTCGACAGGTATGCCATGAAATCTCCTACGTTCAATCAATGCTCTTACCGTATGTCTTGCACAGCCCTTCATGATTCACTGCTTGCTGCAAACTTTCAAACTCAGGGCCCCCCGTGTTCGACTTCAGCGTTTGACGTTACGGTTGTGGACGCGAGCTCAGATTACGACGGTACTCCACAAGCCCCACGATCCACCAACACGAAGGAACCAACCCAAGTGGTCGAGGACGACGGTTTGTTGTGGCATCCTCGTAAAAAGGCACTGAGCGTCCCCGGCGGAGGTGGACAAGATGCACTGGCAGCACTCTACCCCGAGCACCACGAGCAGAAGGATCCCAAAAGATCCGAGGGTATCATTGTTGACGATGGTGTGCATTGGAAGCCACGCATTCGGGTACAAAATGTCCCAGGCGGTGGTGGGCAGCATGTGATGTCAGCGCTATATCCTACAAACAGTGACTTGAAGGGGATCAAGAAGACTGTGATCGCTGCTGATCCCGACGGGCTCCAATGGCGACCGCAAGTTCGGATACACAATGTTCCTGGTGGTGATGGGCAAGGCGCGATGACAACTTTGTATCCCTCGCAGAGCTACTCAAACGAGAACTTCACAAGTACGGATAATGTTGGCGATGACGGACTGCTGTGGCGTCCACGTATTCGGGTACAAAATGTTCCAGGTGGAGGTGGACAGGACACAATGGCGATACTTTATCCTGATCGTGCACTCACCGGAGCTCAAGATGCATCACGAAGAAACTCGGTGGCTGTCATACAACCTGGACATCCTAATGGATTTGCACCCCACGTAGCTACGCATGGTGGAGTATTTGATGGTCCCGCTCACTGGAACCAACAAAACGCACGCGAAGACAGCAGTACTTTAGCCAGTGACGACCAACCAGAGACCTGGGTCGATAAAAGCGTCTCAATCGCAAATGAAGAACTCGGTGACGATCGTGGCAACGAAGATGTCGTCATGTCAACTCATGATGTCTTTGATCACACACCTGATGGTGCGGTGTGCCATTCCCAGCTTCCCTTAAGATTACCTGCGGATCCAGAAGTGATACAAACTGAACGCCCCGCACTGGGGATTTTGCAATCGGCTACCTGCTTCCTCCGGGCCAGTATATCACCTGAAGATGCAAGCGTGATCCACGCAGCTCTGCATCCCCCCACCTTATCGACGCCAACAGCATCAGTTCCATTCCGGACCTTGAGCAAGATCGCGCTTGAAGATCCAATCACCCTAATTCACGAGTCTATTGACCGCTTGGCTCTCCAAGCGATGGTTATGAAGCTCAAACTGAGAACACACCTGCACTGGCTCCTCCGCATCTTGCTGATGAGTGAGGGGCTATGTATGACTATCTTCACGCGCGACATGTATAGTGAGCTTCGGTCCGAGCAGCGCGTCTTGCTTGCGTTGCCGGGACGCCTGACAACAAGCCTCGCCTTGTCGATGATCGAGGCTCGCACAGTCACCTCACCAGATCAACTTCCGTCATTTGAATATCGCATCGAGGAGGGCTTTGTTGCAGGTAAGTGTTTGGTATTCTGAGTGACCTCAAATAACCCAAACTGATACACGTCCTTCTATCCACAGCTGTCTCAACAGGCCCGTCAATGCCATCAATGGTGGAAGTTGTTCAGCACATCTCATTACACTATAACCTTCCAGACCATCTTGGGGCGGTAGTCACGGGTCGAGCTGTGTCCAATTATCAACGTGTGCATCGGTTCTTACTGCTCGTCCACCTCACAGAACATGAGGTAAGACATACGTGGCTGGCTTGGCGCAAGTCCACTCTGCGCGACGGCACACAAAATGCATCCACGCGCCGTGCATGCGACCTGGCACTACATTCAACGCAACTGCTACTCAACGCATTCCTCGAAACCTTCACACACCAAATATTCGAGTCGAAGTGGATGGTGTTTGCCAATGGGATCGACAGTGCAGATTCAGTTTCGCGGTTACGTGAGGCACATGACACGTTTTCCGACTTGGCTTGCGCGTGCTGTCTTCTTCAAGACGATCAATTGGAGGTCTGTACTAGATTGCACATGTCGTCGTGCTACCGATCTCTCATCACGTTTGTTCATTGTGTCATCGCTCAGGAGGTACAGGTCTTTGAAGCCCTCATCGAGTGCGTCTGGTCAGTGGGGAAACTCATCCGCACAGCCGAGAAGCAAAGTGATTCGATAGATCCGTTCCAGTCCAAAATTCTCGACGTTGTGAGCTCTCAAGCGACCACCACGAAAAAATTTGCGACTCAACTGTACCGACTCGAGTCAAGTACCAATCGTGGCGTCCGTGACTTCGCCAAGGTACGTGTCATTCTTGGTTTCGGGTGACAGCGTGTTGACCTACTACCTTTCTGTTGTATATGCAGCACTTTCTATTGCGACTCAACCTCAACGGTTTCTTCGCGGACACGACGGTGGCAACATCCTAAGCAGCGAACACTTGTGTCGAATACAGCTCTTCATTATCGTTAACTTACTCGGTGCTTCTCTTCTCAAAAGTAGAGTCCATGGATATCGGTGGGACGAAGCTGCCGCTGGCACAGAGGACACTTTTGGGTCACGCGGATAGCTAGACGTATGCATTTCGCGCAGTAGACGTGCCCGCAGATCGTCGACGTCATGTCTTCGATGACTTCGAGACACACACTGCACTTGAGTGCCGCTTTGAACCGCTCGATGGTTTCATTGTTCTCGAGACTAATGTTTGTCGATTCGACGCGCTGTGTGTCAAAGGGTGTGGCAGCCGCTGGCGTGTCGTTGGTGCGTCGTCGTTTTCGGTTCCGCCCTGGCACAAGTCGAACATCGTGGATCGGTACGACAGACGCTGTCGATCCGACGATCTCCACTTCGTCATCGTTATCGTCTCCATTCTCGGCTTCGCTGTCGGATGAGAGTGTCGTGAGATCGATTTCCTGCGCTTCGTTTTCCTGAGTGTTCTCTATATCCACGACGTCGTTTGGTCCGCCGTCGTCAGCCAAATGGAGCGCAATCTCATCTCGACGGACACGCAGGGGTGGGCGATGTTGTTGGAACAAAAAGAGACGAGGGTTCTCCTGACGAAGGATGTTCCACTGGCCTTCATCTTCCAATCCCAACTCTTGCCGAATGGTCAACTCCTCTTCCTCGTCGTCGTCACTGTCGTCCCGAAAGAGCAGTTGGTCCGTCGCGTTCATTTCGTGATCGCTGCTTTCGCTGCTGCTCGGCTCGTCCTCGCTCGGCGCTTCGCTCACGCGATTCCGTCGACGTCTCAATCCTCGCAACACAACGTCATCGCCATTCTCGTCCTCGCCGTCCTCGTCCCGTCGCCCTTCGTCGTTGGGCGTTGGGGGAGTTGGCGCGGCTTCGTCGGTTGGGCGGTCGTTG
>JAADWU010000703.1:0-10252 GCA_023336255.1 Pythium graminicola | reverse complement strand
TGATTATTTGGTGGGTCTGACCTGCTGCTGACCAGTTATCAGATCCAACGAGATCTTGTGAGTCCTGTTTCTGTCAGCAGCCATCACAAAAGGTCCACCCAATTGATCGCGTAACCTGTCATATTGGATATTTGATATTTGATATTTGATATTTCCAAATATCCAATATATCAAAACCAAGTATATTTGGTTTGACTCACAGAATTGCTAAGATAGATAAAGTGTTGTTTCTGACCTCCAATAATGTATTCCCAGCTGGATTGGATGGCAGATCACAATGGAGCCAACTTGACCTGTCGCTGACAACTAATCAGACGTCAAAGAGTTCAGTCATAGTTGTCATCGAGACTCAACGATACTCTGGATACTCTACTAGAGTATCCATAGACCAACAGTTGGTCAACGAACCACGACCTTGGTCATCAAGTTCTTGGCTCATCAAGTACTAGTATTTGAATTCTTTGACACAAAGCACTTGGCACGTTGTGTTCCGTCGTCTATCGAGGTCTGATATTGTACGCATTATCAGAGTCTACCCGAGAATAACACTAGTACATATTTTCAATCTCGCTGAAAGGTCAGACTGACAAGGAAAACATATTGAAGTTTCAATATCTGTTTTGCGTGATGAACTCGATCTTTGTTGGTCTACTGTGGACAACAGTGTAGCATCGAGTCCTACAGTTGGGCAAAAGATACTGTAGCGAATCACCACAAAGCCTTCAAGCTTCCTCCCAGTGAGGCTCTATCATCGGAATTATTTATCCATTTTGACAGTCAACATGAGGACTGAGTTGGAATCTTCACGCTCGCATGATGTATTTGCTTGTCTTTATACCGTCTTTCTCTATTGCTCGTACTGGTGTTTTGCTTCCCTCTTGGATTATCTGCACACAGTGGCAAGCCATCCAATTGAGACCGCCTGCTGTCAGACACATACCTCTCTTGACGCCTCAAAAACTCGTCAACTTTTCACGTATAGAAATCCTACATTGTCAATGGACGCAATTGTGCTAGGATCCAGCCACGGGTCCATCACCATTTGGTCCTTGGGGTGGGGGAACATTGAGAGTTGCGACAGGTTGACTTGGCGACTCAACCACCGCTTCAACACTATGTATCGAGTTTGTGCTTGAGACCGAGTCAGTACCGGAAACGGTTCCCACGTGGGTTGTTGGTACAGGTGTTTCTACTGCAGGCACAGGGGTCCGTGAAGAATCTTCCTCATCATCTCGGAACTCGTCAGTACCCAACCGCATTCGTTCTTGCCGTGCCATTGTCGCCCGTGCCGTCTTTTCATTGAACTCTTGCATCTTCATTCGAATCCGCTCGATTTCACGTTGATGCTTTTCTTCTTGTGTTCGCATTGCTTCCTCCAAACTTGACTCTCGTTCATCGTAGCTCGAACGAGCGAGTTTCATGCGATCTTCATGTTGGCGTACAGTCTGCAAATAATGGGCATCCGGAGCCGAGCCTATCGACATTGAATGTTCGAGCACACCTGGTTCGGGATGGTACAACACACTTTCGCTTGCGGCATGTGCCAAGTGTGGAACACCCAACGGTGGCGACAAGTTCCGGTCAAAGGGAGTTGGGCTGCCGATAATTAGGTTGCTCTCGGATGATTCAAGATTCAATCCATCCCTTGCACCAAATGGAGGGATGGCAAGTCCGGTCGGTCCAACATTTTGGATCGGGACCGCACTTACGCCTTCTAGACCAGATACCAACATCGCATGCGCATGCGATGCAGCCGTCGACTCAAACGTCAATTTCGACACAGGAGGGAGAGGTTTTGATGGAAAAGAATGTGGCTCTGGAGCATCGTCCCAAACATCCAAGTCGACACCAGGGAGATTGTTGATCTTGCCTTCAGTGACAAGAAACGAAATCGAGTCGGCGATATCTTCCAAGTCCGGTTCCAAAATACCAACATCCACTGCAAGCTCACACGCAACTTCGTGTGAACTATCCGTAAACAAGTTGAACGGGAACTTGATCTCCTTGGATTTGCCATCCAGCGACATACGAAGATTCAACAAAATGCTATGTTCATTGTCGGGATCCTTGCTTGCCTTGATATCATATCGTTTTCGTTGTTTCTTGTGTGCTGACGGTGGACGAGGCGGCACCACTCGTGTTTGATCAATCGTATTTGAACGTACTCGAGTTTCTGTACTAGCATTCGACTCTGACGATGCCGGACCCGTGGTCTCTGTAGAACGCTCTGAGCTGTGCGATTGCGTCGAATCTGTTTGTTCTAGAGTTGGTGTTACCGTTGCAGTAGCAGTTGTCAGCACTGCAGTATCTGTTGCAGCCACAGTCGTTGGCTGAGCATCCCCACCATCATCAGCGTGAACTTGCACGTCATCAATCTCAATACGTTGTCCACGTCCTCCCATGAGTGCAATACGATTGTTCCGAATGTTGACTTCGTTTGGCGGAAGACCAGACAGGAAGTTGTCAACATGATGATCCTCGCCCTTCTTTCCAGAAAGGGGCTCGTCCACGATCGGTTCGGACGCATCTGTTGGTAGCAGAGCTGGAGAGGGTAACCCCGACGACTGTCGTGCTAAGCCTGCTGGTGTCGCATCGATATCCTTCTCCCCTGCAGTAACGGAAGCCATGGACGGCGGCAACAACACGCGATGTTTACCAGCCGATTTCTCTTCTGCAGGCGTCTCGTGTCGTTGTCCAGCACTCCCCGTGGACCCATCTGTCGAGCCGGACGCAAGTTCTTCGGGCTCAAGCGACAACGATGCACTGTGTTTCCGACGTTCACTTACAAGTATCTGATCCTTGGTCTTGGACCCGCTCTCCATATTGAGTTCATCGGCAAACCGTTTTGGATTGATCTCCGGAGATGCTGGTGTTGGTGGTGGGGCTGAATCATGTTCTAATTCGTCTTCACTCAGCACTTGAACCATTTCTCCATCGTCATCTTGAGCTTTCAAGAAGGGATGATCGAGTAAATACTCGGCCGAGACATCAATCTTCCCATTTCCTCGTGAGAGACACAACTCAATGAAATCGCGTGCGGGTTGACTAATGATCCGTTGCATTCCACGTGGTCGAATACCGGCCGTAACTTTTTTGTAAATTTGAGCTGGATTGATACATTCGGAATACGGAACTTCCTTGGTCACCATTTCCAAGACACACATGCCAAACGCATAGATATCCACTTTTTCGTCGTAACTTTCGTCGTACAATTCCGGAGCCATAAATTCGGGGGTTCCCAATACACTTTGTGCCTTCGATCGTTTGTGGACGGCTAATTGAGTTGATAGACCCAAATCGCCTATTCGTAAATCCCCCGTATTGCCGTTGATAAAGATATTATCACACTTGAGATCACGATGAATAACCGGTGGATTTTGACTGTGAAGATAATGCAATCCTTCAAGAATCTGAATACACCATCGTTTGATGATTTTCCACTTGACAAATTGAACCCGCTTGATATACGATTTGAGATTACCCGATGTCATGATCTCGGTAATAAACACCACTTGATTCTTTTCTTTCGAAAACCATGAGCCGTAGAAATTGATAATGTTTTTGTGTTCCAGTTTCTGAAGCAATTGCACTTCTTGAATAATTCGTGTTTTTTCCGACGGAGGTAAGACGCCAATGTCAATTGCATTCCATGCAACATCAATCCCTTGGTCAGTATCATACGCCTTATAGACCGTCTTGTAGGCACCCGAGCCTAAACGAATGTCAAAGCGAATATATCGACCACGCGGGGATCGCTCAACAGGGCGATCCCCTTCTTCTTGCTTGTACACATCCACGTCGCCCATCTCGCTCACCAGTCCACACAACGAAAGATCCACAAGTGATGTACGGCCATGCACGAGCCGCCCAGTCAAGGTTACTCTGTCTTTTAGACCCGTAGAACACTCTTGGAGCCGATTTGAAATCGGTTCTTTGAAAGTGTTGATTGAGTCGGCCTGATTTGTCGTGTGGGAGAGAGCACACAAGACTGGCGCTTCAAGGTCGCTGGTTACGTGCGTCAAAGTCGCGAATACGAGGTACGTGCACGCGGTCGAAACCCTGGAGTGATCGCTTTGTCAACGATGTTGCTGGCTTCGCGACTGAGTGGCGCTGCAAGAGGTTAGACTCTTGAACAGAATGTCGTCCCAATTGGCTCTCCGCTTGGCTCGGCGCGCGTTGCTCGCACAAGGCCAGCCGGCCAGCTCGGTCACAAGCGAGGTTAGGAAGAGAGCAGTGTGCGTTCTCCAACAACAGCCAAAAACCCAATTACCCATCCCGCCAATTGTGCGTCGAGCCTGGGGACGAGCACTCCAGTGGTCCAATCAAATCGCGTTGTTTGTGTACCTACACGCAACATTGCAAGTGAGTGTGGCATTGAAGGTTTGAACCTCATCGAGAAAATGGGGTTTTATCGGAATAACCTTTAGACGACTTGGCTACAAATCGTGAGGTTGTAAGGTTTTTGAGAAAAGGGCAAGTTCTACAGATTCTGCTGAAACTTAATCCCTTGGATTAGTGACTTTGACAATTGTGCTTGCACAAATTACAAGTGAAAGGCAGTTGCGTTACGTTCGAAAATAGAGGGTGTCCAAGTCGAAGAAGACTAACCAGATGGCTCGATGTTTCTTGAGGGCGATAAATGTCCGTCGAGTGAGATCTCGTTGAGCAACATGCAACAGATCAATACTGGGAATCGATTTGCTGATTAGAAGCATGCTATAGGGTTCAACACTAGTATGAGAAACAATTTCCTCATTCATATCCATGGATTATATTTTACACATATACAACAGAGAAAATTCATAGAAGTTGGGGCTTGGGTGTGACGCTTTTTGAGTGCCGCACACAGCACCCGAAACGTTGGGCCCATTTCAAGCAGTCGGGGACTGCACAACGTGTACCACCACCATGTGTACGGCAACGTCCCTTGGAGATCGCACCCTTCGCACAGTCGGGGTATTTGCAGCGTGCACCGCCACCGTGCGATTTGCAACAACCACGTGATTGCACCGGCCGGAAACAGCCTTCGATCTGACACAACTTCATGCCCTTGTGGACAGCACATTTCCCTTGGTTTTGTTGAGATGGTCGACGAAGGCATCCAGTTACGGTACAAAAGTCTTGGGGTGTAGTCGTCGAAGTGGGTGGGCTTGGAGAGGTGGGGGGAGCATCTCTTGGGATCTCGAGTTCATTGAGCATACTGCTGATACTGGATAGACGTCGTCGAAGTGGCATGGGGGGGGGTGACACTGCCACGGCGTCGTTCTTCATCTCATATACTGGCATGGGCGTGGGCCACGCAGAGGCGGGCATGACAGTCTTTGTGGCCAACGGCGATAGTTGGAACCCAGTCGTTGGAGATGGCAGCGGGAGAAGTACGGGACTCCGCACGCCCGTGGTGTGAGGAGTTGACGAAACGATCTGAGGAGTGTGAACGTCGTCATTGGTTCCCAACATCATCAGGCTGCGAGCCGCCGTGGTGTCGTCCCCATGGGCTTCTACCACCGGAACACTAGATACTGGGACTAAATACTCCATGGTATTCTGCTTGATTTCCGGAACATGGTCGTCCGCTGGGTTGAGTAATTCCAGCATGTTCATCGTGATGTGAGTCGAAAAAAATTCTTTGTCGCAGAAGTAATCTCCCGGGAACACCAAAACGGAAAATGAAGAAAGGTGGTTGAGGTCTATGGGATTCTGAAGTCGAAATGGGTTTTGTGTTTGACCGGTCCTTCTTTGTGGGCGTGAGCTCCGGACACACAGCGGCTGCCCTGCGAGACTTTCACACTATGTGTATGTACAGCTCTGGTCTAGGTGAAACCAACTCATCGTCACAGCTTTCTCGTGTGGTTCTGTTCTCTTCACTCTCATCTCCTTGTTACTTGGGAGGAAATCTGCGACGAGAGTAAATAAAACGTTTCCTATTCGATCTCGCTCGATGACGTCTGCATTGTGGACACGTACGTTGACCAATGAGATGCTAGCAGCCTTCACTCCTCGCCATTCGTTGGTTCATTCGTCGTCGACGCACGACGAAGAACAGAACGCATCCCCTCAAGATCGCGGCCCAGATGGTCGCTGCTTTGGCTCAGCGGTCCATGCAGAAAAGGGCTGTTGTTTCAAGTTCAGGTGATGATGGCCTGTGGCGACTTGCGAATCGACCAGCAATTTTGTTCTATATTCTTGCACTCCTCTCACTCAACCAGGTGCGACCAGAATGGGCTGCTCAGCACACCGTGGGATTACAACTGTACTGGATCTCAGCATTGTCGGGTGATTTGGATCCTTCACTTCGTACACGCCTGGCGCAATTCGCTACCATCTCTTCCCGCCTTGTTGAACTGTAGCGTAGCCTATGCATTCAGCCTGGAACAGAACCCAATCACACATGCGCCCTCTCGCTTGTTCTCTCGAACAGATTTAGAAACGGCCTTGCTGCGGCAGTGCCGCACGCGTCAGGTGTTTGAATAAAGTACTTCACACGAAACGATCCATGCATCTGCGGGTTTACCACCCACACGTCCACTTGCCAGCATGGCACTGCCATGGGCCAGAACAAAACACTCTTTACGTAAAACATTCCGTAAACTCGTTAACTTTCGATTTGAACGTTTCTTTCAGTTGTATTCGCATGTACTTTTTGTTCTCTGCCTATCGCTGACTGGATACATGGGGTAGTAGAGGACCAAATTCCTCTAAGAGCTCTCGCCCTGATAGCGTCTTGCCTTGCAAAAGCTGTAGGAGCTCTTCGTCGAAGGCTTTGGTTTGCTTCTTCTCTTCTTGAATCGACGCCTCGAGCTGAGCGAGGGCATCTCGTCGCTTCTTGGGAATAGTGATCGCATCCGAAATCGGCAGGACTTCTTGTGGCGAAGACAGACCCACTGACACATGTGTAAGGAGTGCTACTGCCGCGTCACCTCCGAGACGCTTGATCATCTCTTTGGGTAACGGAGGGTCCAAGAGCTGGTCTGGCTTGGTCTTACTGTACCATGATCGCCATGACTTGTCAACCAAATTCTGCACGAACCGGTCAGTCTCGCTCTCGGACTGGTCGAGGGTCTTCAAATTTCCATCAGTTGAAGCCTCCACACGCAACATCTTCAACGGACGAGGAGATCCGATGCGTTGCCGAGGTGATCCGGGCGTTGGGATACGGACACACTTCTTAAAGTTGGCGGGACCCCGAGAAAAAAACCAAGAACTGAGTGGACTCGCGACGGCTTGGCTGGCGACGTCTGCTGGTGTTGAGATAGTTTCGAGCGGTTCACTGAGACCAAACGAAGGTCCCCATGCACGGTCTGCTGACCGCATCAAAGGCTTATCTGGAGTCGTCATGGCAGTCTGTGTGATCTCGGCCAGTATTTGCTCGCGAGACGCTGACAACACTGAGTCGATCAGGTGTTTACTCGGCGTTGTTGTGTAAGCAATCGCTCGAACCTCGCTCTGCGTCGCTACCGTATCCGCTGCCAAGTTGCTGGTAATAGTCGAGGGTCGCACGGTCTTCTCATTGACCCCGTCGTCTTGTCTGGCGATGTCAGAAGCTGGTGTCGATTGAGCTGTTTGATGCGTATATAGTGTGCGTTGCACTTGTTCATCGAACGTGTCTTTTTGTTCTTCGTCTTCACCAGTGGAATACTCAGCAGCTCGCGTGTCTTGGACAGAGGCATCATGTTGTCTGAACTCATCATCATCATCTAATTCGATTGTCCCGCCAGACTCATTGTCTGAAGGCTGCTCACGACTAGACAGACTCAGCGTTTGTCCTGCAGATTCGGTGTCGTGGGCATCGTCTTCCATATCGGCCACTTCGTCAGGTTCTCCATCGATGAGTGGTGTTTGTGCTTCATCTCCAGACAATTGTTCGGGTTCTGCAGCTTCATGCTCGGCGTGCACATCGCTAACAAAACGATCGACACTGAGTTCTGCACGACTTTGCAGCATTGTATCTTCTTGTTCACCGACACCAGCACTCTGGGCCGTCAGGATTCCTGGACCGGTTGGTGGGATGTGGGGAGACCCAGACAAACTCTCCATTTCTTCGCGGTCATTTTGATCGTCGTCGATAGACTGGTCGATGCTGTTGCCATCGTCTCCATGACCATCCAAGTTCGTAGCATTATCTTCGTCGTGGGTCGCAACTCGAGCATAGCTCGATTCACCATCTTCGTCACTCTCTGTATCGCTCAAAATGATAACTTCGTTGCTGGAAGTGCCATGGTTCGTAATCGACGATCGAAGACCCGGAAGCTCGTCCAAAATCGCTGTTCCAGCGCGATTAGCAATGTCTTCGTCCTCATCGCTGTCCGTCCAATCATCCTCATCTTCCATAAATGATGTGTTTAGGCCACCAGACCCTTCGCCCTGGCCATCCTCATCGCCGTCACTGCCATGAGGACGACGTGGCCCATGCGGTGGCACAGAGTTGGATGTAGATGACGTGGACGCTGTGTCATCGTCGAGATCACCTTCCCCTTCGTCGTCATGCATCATCTGGCGCTCAGTCTCCATGTACGCAGTACTTACACCAAGACTTTCGTACTCTGTTTCGTCGCCTTCTTGCTCTTCGTGAAGAGTAAAGGCTTCGCTTCCGTGGATAGATCCATCTGATGATGCACCATCATCCGCCACAGCTTGTTCAGTATCAGGGTCTTCTACATTGTTGGCGGAATCCACATGAAGACTAATCATCTCTCCCATATCATGTTGATCAGGTTCGTCTTCGCTCGCCGCAGCGGAAGCATTCATCTCTTCGTTGCTCTCCTGTAACCACGACACCAGTGCGTGTTAGGTCGAGTTGAAACCTAAATTCTACAGTCAACTCTTCTCCCTACCTCATCCAGTACGGCTCCTTGATAGCTGGAATCGTCGGGCGCCGAGCCGAGTGAACTGGTTCTTCCGGCAAGCAACCACCGACGGTCACGATCGTCGCTCTGCAGCGCATCGGTCGCTGCTTCAACGTCGCTCTCCGAGACTGGAGATCCTGATGCTGTATTTACTAGAAGCGTTAGCGCTTTTGCTGTGTTTGTTGCTCCTCCCGATGGATTCTGGCTGTCTAGCGGAGTGGGTTCGCGACCATCGGCCTCCATACTTTCCGCACCGGTCATCTCCCGAATGCCAGGTTCATCTTCTTCTACGTCACTTGTCGCAGTGGGGGTTCCGTGCTTGCCATCGCTCTTCTGCAGGCAAATGACGAATTGTTAAAACGTGAAGGGGACTCGTACCACCATAGACAGTTCTCACCTCTTCTAGTACAGCACCTTGGTAGCTAGAATCGTCAGGCAATGTGCCTAGTGAACTGGCTCCACCCGCATGCGACCATCGATTCTCGTAATCTTCGTCTGGCATAGTTTCCGTTGGGGCGTCAGCACCATCCTCCACATCCGATGAATGTGATGCCTCCGCTAGAAGTGTGAATGCTTCGCTTATGTATGCACTTCTTCTCGACGAAGGGCCGTCATCAACTGCATGGCCATGTTCTTCTCCGTCAGCATCGACACCATCCGCACTTGTCATCTCCCTCACGCTTTGTTTGCCTTCTATATCACTTGTCACAGAAGGAGCTTCATGCTCATCATGGCTCTCCTGTCGTCATATGACAAGTCTACATAAGATAAAGAATCCCCGTTCTTCCACAGACAACTTCTCCTCACCTCTTCCAATACTGCTCTCTGATAGCTGGTATCGTCGGGTACTGTACCAAGCGAACTGGTTGCACCGGTATGCGACCATCGATTCTCACGCTCGTCATTCACCATAGCTTCAGTCAAAGTTTCACCACCGTCCGCCTCATCCCGTGAATTGGATGGCTCAGCATGTTCGACGATTTGATCAACTTCCTCCATCGTTTCCACATCGGCCCTCTCTGATTTCCCCGTGTTCACTACTTCAACATTGTTCGAAATCGTCTCTCCTGGAGTATTCTCGTCATCAACGAGCTCTTCAGCTATTGTATCGAGCCCAGCTTCAGCACCGAGCTCGTCATTCTCCTCAGCTTCAACCATTGTTTGCGCTTCGCCATAAACGTTCGTTACGCTTTCCCTAGTGACTGTGTCGCCTTCCGATACTGTCAACTCTTCAGCTGCCTCGACGCTCTATAAGCACAAACAGTCAATCCAACCAATCCCTCCGATCAAAACCATATTTTCAGCGTACCTGCAGCGTGCTTGTACGCTCAGCAGTTGTGTCTTCCTTTGGTGTAGTTCCTTTCACTTTTGCAAGCGAAACGATCTTTCGAACGGGCTTCACTGGGGTT
>JAADWU010000702.1:0-10253 GCA_023336255.1 Pythium graminicola | reverse complement strand
TCTTCTCGATCACCTGGGCATTAGCGATTTCCTCGCACAGGAGCCAAGAAAGGCAATGTAGAGCTCCAATGTAGCCATATGCATATCCACGGGACCCAATTTAGTATTTCGTAGAACCGAATATAGGAAATGAATCCTTCTATACCCAGCTGTTTCTGTAATTCGGTCATTATGAAGCCGTACCCAGGCATTTTGATTGGTACATAATCACTTGTGTTCAGCATCATGGTGCTTGGCACCAACGAAACAATGGAAAGAAACACCATGAATGGGACGTTGGACGATCACCAACTCCAAGGACAGGTGCAACTATTTTGGGTACTTGAAGTGGTGGTGGCCTAAAACAGTGAAACGGTAGCCAATGCGTCGTGGTGTCTAAACGCATCATTCGCCAACTTTTCCAACAAACGCTTGACGATCATTGAGGAAGAATGAGCAGCTCGACTGCTGCTGACGGCAAGCGTAAATGGACGGAAATGGATTGGGAAGTCGTACTGGAAGCCCAATCATTTGTGGCGATCTATGCGGCATCCAGTGATGATGAAGAGGAAGATCAAGTACCACTGCCAACAAAAGGGAAAACGACCAACAAAAAGGCGTCTAACGCCAAACGTGCCAACAAAACTGGCTCGACGCGGAAGAATGCCAAAGGGAAAGCAACAATTCCTCGACGCAAGGGGAAAGCTGCGGCCGTGGAAGAGGCCGTCGCGGAGGAGGTGGCGGAGGAGGAAGAGGGGAAGAAGGCGGAGAGCTCTGCGGCGGAGAAGGAAACGTTTTGGCTCGCTGAGTTACTTGATGATGTAACGGAGGATATGTTGGAGACGGACGTTGGTGTCCGTGTCCGTTGGCTTCAGAAGCGCACAGGGACTGTGTACAAGTATGCGTTCGATGATGTTGTCGAGGTTCAAACGATTCTCTGTCATGTCTATATGCATGAGCGAAACGATGGGTCACTGGAACTCACGGCCAAGTCATTAGCGCGGGTCGAGCGATGTGTCAAGCGGACGCGTGGCGAGTTGCCGGATGACGAGATGGACGATGATGATGAGAAACCACCGCCGTCACGGCGCAAGCGACGAGCAGTTGAGACCACGCGTGGCGACGAGGAGGACGGAGGGACCAAGCGACGACGTGGCGGAGGAGGTGGAGGGGGGCGGGGTGGAGGTGGTGGGACGAAGAAATTGTCCAAGCGAGAGGAAGCCATGCATATCCCGCCCAAGTATGCGACTGTGGATCTAGATAAGTATGAAGACACGGAATTTCGTGGGAAACAAGCGCTACTGACGTCCACGGACGATACGATTGCCATAAGCAAGGAAGTCATCCGTGCAGTGGTGACCAAGAACCACAAGATGCTGAAGAAGTTGACCGAAGACAAGAACGTCTACAAGATGATCTATTCATTCAGCGTACCACATGGCCCCAACGTCAAGAAGACGGCGTTGCAGTACGCAGTAGAGGCAGATGATCTCACATCCGCGACGCTGCTGTTGAAGGCGCGAAAGTTGGAGAAGAAGGTCCTTGCGAAGAAGCCCGATATGTCGCTGCCATCCCACTCAACTGGCAAGCACACGAGTTCTTACAGCGATTACAATCGACGCGCCATCAACGCAAGTCGTGGAGGACGTGAAGGAAACAACGCCTTGGTCGAGGATGGTGATGTCATTTCTACCGATACTGAGAACGAATTTTTGTGGTTTAGCAACACTAGTGTCAAGATGCTCACGCTATTCTATCCGACAGGAGAATGGAGCTGTGGGTACAGTGTTCCGTATCAAATCGGGAAAGTTTGTCGCTCGGGAAACTACAAGCTTGCATTCAAGCTAATTGAAACGTTGCAACGCAACGGTGGATGGGGATTCAATGATCTCCATGTCAAGGTCTTAGCGGATAGTGACGATGCATTACCAGCTTTCCGATCCGTTTCAGCCATCAAGCAAGCTTATCAAACGAAAATCCGACCGTTGCATCTCGCCGCTATCAATCCGAACACAAAATACCTCGAGGCGTTGTGGGATAGCGTTGGCGATGAGTGGAGCTCGGCAAAGGATGATTTAGCGTTCGAGCCTATTCATTTTGCTGCAGCGTGCGAGTCAACAGCTCCACTTGCATTTCTTCTGGAACGCAAGTGCAACATGTTTGCCCGCACAAAGCGCCGCCAGACTCCAATCATGCGCGCACTTGCTACTGGCCGCGAAGAGAATGCGATCTTTATTATGGAGAAGGCTTCAGAGGAGAGTGAGGAAATTCTCAGCAAGGTTGTGTCGGAACGTGGACCAGGATCCTTCCAGCCGATTCACTATGCGGCAAACCAGGGAGGAGCGAAGGCGTTGGAACATCTCATCAAAAGTGGAGCTGATGTCAACAGTGTTTGCGAGGGGAAACTCACACCGCTTTGCTTGGCTGCACGTGAGGGCCATTACGACTGTGTGAAGGTTCTACTAGACCATGAAGCGAAGGTCAATCAGGGAGACAAACTGAAGAAGACTCCACTCATCTTTGCGGTGAAGAATGGTCACACTCGTATAGCAGCACTACTTATCAACGCAGGTGCCAATGTGAATGCTTTCGACACTTCGGAGAACAGTGCTGTGCACTATGCCGCGAGCTATGGATGGAAGTCTTGCCTGAACCTTCTCGCTGATGCAGGCGCTGATTTCTGGGCCAAGAACTCGTGGGGATTCGTTCCACTCACTTGCGCACTTCTGAAGCAACGATTACTCTGCTCGGAGTTTATACTTGAGCGTGACCCCAACCAGCAGTTCCTCGATTTCCGTGATCGCCAGGGGTGTACAATGTTGTTCCTGCAATGCAAACATTCCAAGAATGTTTCCCAAATCAAGTACTTGCTCGACAAAGGACTCAATCCCAACATCCCCAACTCTGATAACGTGCACCCTCTTCAAGTGCTGCTGCAGCGCGGGGATGCAGGGAAGCAAGAACAACCAGGTGGCGACGCGGATGAAGATTCGAATAACTTTCATCTGGAAGCCATTCGTTTACTGCTTGAGAGCAAAGCGTTGCCACATTACGACATTGAAGTAAAGAAACCTGTTCCAGGCCTCAAAGAGGAGCCCGTAGCAGTTTTGCAACCGCTTCAAATCGCTGTACAACGCAACTTTAAAGATGAATTCCTTCTGCTGCTCGACGAGTATGGTGCCGACCCGACTAAGCAAGGTTATGACGGGATGGATACCTGGATGACAGCAACCTGGTTCGGTAGAGCTGGTGAGTTCTATTTGGAGGTGTTGCTGAAGCATCACACCAAGAAACACAAGAACAAGAAGCTTGCTTTTGCCACACAGGATGTCACTGGGGACAATATCTTCCATTGCATCGCTGCAAACGACTTGAACAACATAATCTCGCCCGACCTCATTGTTGAGCTGATCAGAAAATGTGAGAATCCCGTGGCCCTCTTCAATCAGAAGAATAATGATGGCCTTACGCCACTCCAAAAGCTGTTGGAGAACGAACGAGAGAAACCTTCGAAGGATATTGCGCTCCCGGAGCATGCGGATATCCTGGAAGAAGTGAAACACGCCGATGAACGGTATTCCAAGTTCGTGGAAATCTTTGCGCAGTATGCAACCTCCGTTGACGCCTGGGTGCGATTCGTTGATGAACATAAAGCCAAGACAGAAGTGTCTTCAGACGGCTCGATAAATCCAACAGATCCAACTTCTGACAGCGATTACGATGACGATAAGAGCAGTCAAGGCAGCGATGATGCCGAAGATAAAGACGAGGAAAATGAAGAAGATGACGAAGATGAAGACGAAGATGATGAAGACAGTGACGATGAAGATGACAATGATGGGCATAGAGCCAAGCGATCGAAACCTGTCGCTGGCACGGGGCACCAAGGATCGAAAAAGTTGGTGAGATATGCTTCGCTTCTTCATGCAGCTGCCAATAGAAAATTGCGGCCTGATGCGAAGAAGGATACCAGCAAATGGTTTGGCAGCAACCTAGTGTCAGTACTCCTTCACCAAATCCGCTTTGACGAAGAAACGATCAACTTTCCAGACTATCATCACGGGAAGACTGCGCTGGATTATGCTGTCCAACATGGTGATGTGGAAAGTGTGGCAGCTCTACTCAATGCGGGAGCCGATCCGAACCACTCTCCAGTGAAGTGCGTGAGCTGTACGACCGAAAAGGTTCCGTGTACCTGCCCACGCGACCTCGTCGAGACGGCACTCGTCGTGGCAATCCGGAACAATAACGTCGAGATTGTGCGACTACTCCTTGAGTCTGGTCGTACCAATTTGAACTGCTTTGAGAAAGGAACACTCAACCGACCGTTGCATTTGTCGTTGTTGGCGAACAGTACGCCAATCACATCGGCACTCATTGAGCACAAGGCTGACTTGACAAAGCTCAACGCGACAGGTTCAACTGCCCTTCATCTCGCAGTCCAAGCATATCACAGTGTTTTTGCAAAACAGCCACACGAAGGAGAAGTCCAGTACACAAACTTATCTTCATCCATCGACTCAGAAGATCCTTCACTCTCAGCTATCTCTGTGGCGCTTCAGAGTGACCAAGCCAAGCATGTTGTAATGAGTTACGACGCCAAGAAGCGTACTCCTGTCCACCTTGCTGCTGCAAACCGTGACCTTGAGTTATTGCGAGTGCTTGTTGGCGCGAGCGCAAACAAGAAGATTTGTGTGAATAAGGGTGATCAGTTCGGCCGAACCCCGCTTCATTTTGCAGTGAACGCGTCGTCGATGAGCCCAGACGCGTCTTTTGAAGTCGAGCGATTCTTGTTGCAAAGCGGTGCAGACCCCAATACGGCGGACGAGTTCAACTTCACGGCATTGCATTTTGCGCTCTTCAAGGTCAAGATGGATTGGCACTTTCAGTATGATGTTGATAAAGACAAGGCTGAGGCTGAACGCGAGCGCGAGGCAGGTACATACGAGACGAAGAAAAGAGACGCTTTCTTGAAAGCTCTGGCTACGATTCCGGAGAGCGAAACAGATCCCGTCGAGACGGTGTCGAACTTGGCATCGATCAGGGGAATCAAGTCGACCTCCACCGATATTCTTGGTCGCACCCCTCTCCATCTTGCAGCGGCTACGGGTGCCTTTGTGTGTGCATCGGCAATTCTCTCGACCCAGTCAGACGCGACTGAAAAGCAACAAGCCCTTTCGATTGTGGACAAGGAGGATTTTACTCCACTTGGTCGTGCCGTTCAATACTTACGCCAGACAACGATTATGACATTCCTGCAAAACGGTGCACAAGTGAACGGAAAAATCACCCTCACACAAGAATCCGAGAGTTCATCTACTGCAGATGTCGCTCGTGAAACCCATAGCTACTTCTACCATGCGGTGAAGCATTCCCTTACAGGGATTTGCCACATGCTCTTGAATGCTAAGTTCTCGAAACGGCAAGCAGTTGAGGATGCTATTCTGTGCGGGCAGTTCCAACTTGCTAGTAACCTCATGGTTGGCATTGAAGTCTCCAGTGGAATCGATATTTTGGTGAAACCCAATTCCTCTGGTGACACGCTGCTGCATTCTTTGGCTCGTGTTGATAAGCCTTTTGATGATCTTGCTCGAAAGATTGCTTGGAGTTTTGTCGATGCTGGACTCAAAGCTGATCGTGTGAACAACGCAGGTTGCTCAGCTTTGCACTATGCTGCGGAGCTGGACAACATCCACATGGTAGACTTCTTGCTGCACAACAAGTGTGACATCAACAAGCGAAACAAGGAAGGAGAAACACCGGTCGTGTACGCGTTGAAGCGATCGAAGATGGGACCAAAGAGAATGCTACAAATGGTATCTTATTTTGTTGAAAAGGCCGACTTTGACATCCACATCAAGGACTCGAGCGGAGTAAACATCTTGTCAGCACTCATCGACCGCTTTGTTGCGACGAAGAACGTTGAGCAGGAATCGTTTTACGAATGGGTCGAGAAGCTCTTGAAGAAAGGAGTGGATCCCAATAGAGTATTTTCCAGTAGTCGTCGCAAAGACTTTTTCGCGAATGAGCTCTTTGGATCAAGTACGACGACCCACATTCCTCCTCTTATCCGGGTCGCATACGCTGAATCGTCAACTTCGAGGTGCAATCTACTTGGTTTGTTGCTCCGATTTGGCGCGAAGGTGAACACAAGTGACAGCAATGGAAACTCATTGCTGATGCACTTGGCTGCGGGAAACAAGTTGCCTGAGCTACATCTCGCTATGGGGAAGACGAAGACACTGCGTGATCCAGTCGATCCGAAGTCGAAGAAGATCCACACGATCCACGTTCCAGCCTCAGATGTGAAAGCTGCAGTTGCTACGACGAACAAATCCGGTCAGACCGTTTTGCACATTGCTGTCAAGCCGCTCATCTTCGGATCGCATGAAAATACCGATTTGATCGAGTTATTTGTATCCAACGGCGCGAACCTCCAAGCTCGTGACAAGGCCAAACAAACACCAGTGGACTACACGTTGGATCAGGCCTCTCGATTTTTATACCGTTTCTTACGTACCAAGTACCCCAAGGTCGTTACGAAAGACGAGGGTGAAGTGTTTGATGACGAAATGGAAGATTGGGAAGTGCCTCCAAACTACGCAGACGACGCTACTGCTTATATTGAAGAGTGTGAGAAGAATGGAAAGATCACGAAAACTCGGGTGCATCCTGAACCAAATTCAAACTGCGATGTTGGCTCGCTCAAGCGCGTGTTTGGTGAGGTTCATGGAGATGATAAAGTGATCAGCGGGGAGGAATACGATGCTCTTCTTACCAAAGTTGATGTGAAGAACGGCCGCTTCGGCCTCAACGTGTTCTACCGATGCCAGATTGTCCATGATCAAATTCAAGGCATCTATGTCGTGTTCACGAACTGGGGCCGCATTGGAGAGGAAGGCAAATTTCAAAACACGCCTTTTCACTCGATTGATGATGCTGTTATGGAGTTCAAGAAGATTTTTAGATCGAAGACAGGTAATCATTGGCACGAGCGGCATGATTTTGTGAAGCATGCCGGAAAGTATAACCTGGTCCAGCGCGTGAGCTTCCACACAAAACTCAGTGAAGAGGTGACAATACCATTTGTGGAAGCCGCTGAGAAGACTGCTTTTGTTTCGTCGAAGCGCGATTTCGCTACGAGTGTGTCGGAATTGTTGTTTGCTATCACTGATGTTCGTAACCTACAACTAGCCGCAAGTGAGAACGCCAAATTCCAGGGAAGTCTTCCCCTTGCAAACACTGATGAGCTACGAGCAGCTGTGGATCGGCTTGTTGACATCCGTGGAGTGATTGAAACACGTGACAAGCTAAATGGAGAGATGGACAAAGTACGAGGTGATCTGTCTGACACAGCTTCCAGTCAACTCGCTGAACTCTCCAAGCAACACTCGGAGCTGACTGAAGAAGTGAGTGAGAAGAGCAGTCGCTACTATGAGGTTATGCCGTGCAACGAAGACGAATTCGGATCTTCGATCAAGGCATTCAACAGCGTCGACGACGTGAATATTGAGATCACGCGTTTGCGTATGCTGATCGACATCACGCATACGTACAAGATGCTTTTAGGCGCCAAACGATTCCAGACTACGGTCCATCCCCTCGACTATTGCTACGATGCCTTGCAAGTCAATATCGCACCGCTTCCTGAAGACTCGCATGAGACAAAGTTGCTGATCAAATGGTTTTTCAATGGCCTCCGTCCGTACGACAAGACCCGCTATCGCATCTCGAATGTGTTTCAAGTATCAAGAAATGGAGAGAAGAGGCGCTTTTTCGAAACAATGGATGCTAAGCCAACGCTTAAGAACTCACACTCTCAGTTACTGTGGCACGGAACCAAGCGCACCAACTTGATGGGCATTTTATCACAGGGACTTCGAATTGCGCCTCCTGAAGCGCCGCATCATGGGTATATGTACGGAAAAGGACTATACTTCGCGAACGTCGCTGCCAAGAGCCTGGCGTACTGCGACTCGGGATATACGATCACGTCAACATCAAAGGACCCGGATGGTAACGAGATCAAGAAGAAGCGGAATGTTCACTACTTGCTCGCGTGCCAGGTTGCCTTGGGGACTCCAAAGGAACTGACTGCAGCTGTCGAATACGGAAAGAAAGTGGAGGATGTCGAAAGTGTACGGGCTGTTGGACAGCATCTTCCTGATCCAACTGGTGCGATTGTGTCTCCACTCTCTGGTGCTTCACTCTCGCTTGGCAAGGTAGGCCAGATCGGTGTTGCGTACCCGTACACTACTGTGTGGGCGAAGACCCAGTTGACGCGAAGCCCATGGACGTGGTTCGACAGGAACCCGACAAACACTGGAGCTGTGCAGGAGCTTTGGGCGAAGATCATTGAGAATCACGGCTTGGGAGAAACGTACGAAGTGGAGGACGCTGACGAGCAAAAACTGTTCTTCAGCAATACCTACAACACACGAGTGATCACAGTTGAAGTCGTCAGCAAGGACACGTCGAATGCCGGTGAACCTTCATTCCACAGCGACGCGGTCTTGAAAATCACAGTGAAGTCAGGGTCCGATGAGCCATTCTCCTGGCAGGTCAAGCGTCTTCGAAATGCTTATATGAGCTCCCCAGTTGGCGATGGATTCGAGCTCATCAAGCCCGAGGGCCCCGAGTATGACGAGCTGATCGTGTACGATGAAGGTCAGGCTCGCATTCGATACCTTGTCGAGGTAGAAACGCTGTAAGATGTGATCTTTGACACAACAATCAGTTCTTGGTATTGGCTGTGTATGAATCAATTGCATATGTTCATTTTCCATGATGGATATTATGCTTGAATTGTGCATTGCGTGGATTGTATTGATAAATAGGCTGACGTGTTCTATTCGACAAGAAAATGCCAAGTGGGACGTTCGAGCTCCATGTCCAAGGAACTGGTCGAGCTGAGTACATTGCATTCTGCACTTAATTGAAAGGAAATCTCTGACGGCAGCGATGCATGACTACAAGGAGCAGTGGCACCACCGTCTGAGGTTGGACAAGCGTTGCAGTCGACGACTGGTGCGCTCATGAGAAAGTAGGAACCTTCCGGTTGGGTTCCTCTTCTATTGATGTCTGCTCACAGTAGCGGGATGAGTGAAGCGATTGAAGTCGACGATGGAGCCGGTGAAGTGGTCAAGGTGCAGTCAAGCAGCAAATCTCGCCACTCTTCCATCTCTTCTTCCGAACCCAAGCGGACACGAAGCAGACTCTGGTTGTCCAGTTTGATATCCAGTTCGGGATAAAATCCATTCGCCCCCACGCTCGTTCGCGAGATGCTCGCACCGGTCACATACCCACGTCGCCGTGGCACGGCATAGGGCTTATCGTTGGCATAATACGTGATCATCTTGTCTTGCAGCACAAAAAAGTACCGGTTCCATCGCTTGAGGATGTCGCTGCGCTTGAGCATCCAGCCACTCTTGGTGACAGCGATCGACTGACGAGGATCGACAGTGCATGTCCAGTTCTCCGTGTCAAAACTCGCAAGACTCAGTGTCATGTCATCCGCACTACCAGTCGACCACGACCGCGATTTGCGCCGAGACGGTGTCTTGAGTGCACGCAACCAATCGTTTCGTTCCTCGACGCGATGAGCACGAATCTCAATCACACGTCCACAACTTCCAAACACTCGAAATCCCAAGGTCTTGGTTTCAGATTCTTCGACATGAGCGACACGAATCACACCTCGTGGTGGTGTGCCATCGCTAAAGCACAAATTCTCGGGGGATGCTTGACGTAGAAATTCTTCAGTTGGGAAGGTCATAAAATACGTGAGCACGGTTCCACTGAGGCAAAAGTAGCGATGACGCCATCGCCCAAACTTGGTTCCACGCATCCAAAGCCAACCACTGAATTGGTCTTCGAACGGCACGGTCGCTGATTCATTGCATCGTAAACGACGCAGCGTTTCGTTGTTGTCGGCATTGCTCCACGTGCTACTAGCATACGCACTCGATCCCGACGAAAAAGCTCGAGTACGACTACGTCCACGGCGCGTGATTGAATCGTCAGGTTCCGACACAACAGATCGAGTACGCGGACGGACCACGACCGTGGGCACCACGGGCGGGGCGGTCGCACGAACGGTCATGAACGAGTTTTCTTTTCTGATGGCTAAGATTGTCGGGTCTCAAACACGATTGTTTTCCACGGACATGCGTGGCGGAATGGGAAATGGTTCAATCACACGTGATGTGCGACGGCACTTGAGGTCGCTGGTCAATGATCCTTTTTGGATCATAATTGACATCCCCCATCGTCCC